>CANXYC011290922.1:0-11401 GCA_948193065.1 Aleurites moluccanus
TTTCTTTTTACTGTATTCACACATGAATATTACTTATCAATTATCCTCAATCCAAATTAAAAAATTCATTCGTCGTCCGTTCCGCTATTTTACGGCGGCGATATCCGTACCGACGTTTTCAAAAAAATTTTCCCGTTTTCACTCTAACTAATTTTCTAAAATTATTATTGGTTATTTCGATGAATTTAATCTATATACTGAGAATTTTATTCACTAAAACTTTTTATGCATTTCTAGGGTATTACAATTATGAACACCAAAATACAAAATTCAAAATAATTGCATATATCAACAGTGAGCAGAAATCCGCTAGATGTCAGAAGTTGGGATTTTGCAATCTACTCCTCTCCTGAAATGGTTAAACAAATAAAGAGTGAGTATATAAGATACTCAGTGAATCTATATGCATAGCCAATAAATATAATGGTAACAAATGGAACAATGGTATCAATAGATCAATGTAAATAAGTTACAAAATCAAATATAGATGGTGATAGAATAACCAATAAATATGTCATAAGCTCGGTATAATATGGAAAGACAGATAAACGGATGAACTATATGAAATCATACAGTTTCCAGTAGCATCAGTATGAACTATATATGAACATACAGTCTCCAGTAATATCCATATTATTAAGCATAAGGCTGATCAGGTCTTATGGCCAGGACCATAAGCCTTCCCAGCTAGGGTATTAGTAATACAATGTGCACATTGCCGACAATATATTTCCACTATCCTGTCGGATCGGTAGCTCTGTCAAGCCACATTAGGATCAATATAAGAAAGGAACATATCAATGGACACCATTATGCAACAATGGTATCTTCCATATCAATAAGCTAAATATCATTCAAATCAATTATCAATAGAATCAATGGCATTGCAATATATGATATACAATCAATGATAGGTGTTATGGTAAACAACAAAGATATGGAATAAAGGTTGGTTCGGCAAAGGAAATCGGTAGGCCAATTGGCATGCCCATGTCGCTGGTAACGATGGCATTCAAATGGTAGGCCTATGGAATACAAAGCAATAGGCCAAGGCAAAAACAACTAGGCATTTAATGAAACACTTGGTGGGCTCAAAATGGCAAGCCAATAGGTTAGGGTTGGGTACAAATTTGGCATGCCCAATTCAACCAACACAAGTTCACATTGGCAACAACACAATAGGATACAAATATACAAGATTAAACAGCATAAAAGGGATCCAAATAACATAGGAATTCAAAGGAAAAATCAAAGAAAACCAAGGCCATGAATAGTGCAAACCCATTCGGCCAAAATGGAGTTCAAACAAATGGATTCCAATCATCATTCCAATGGTATAGGCATATAATTTAATGCATATAGAACTCACCAAAAGCTTCCAAATGCCTTGAAAAATTGATTTCCACCCAATTGCTTCAAATGAGGCAAAAGGCATAATTTGTGTAAACTTGATTTTCTACACCAAAATAACCATTAGTTAGTTACGTAATGGCCTCCAATTAACATATTCTAACATTAATTGACACAAACTAACTCTAATTCATCAAGCTCATTCAAACAACTTCAATTAGGTTAGGCAATTTAGGGTTTTCTATCAAAATGCATCAATTGATGCAATCTAACTTAAAACCCATTCAATTCAATGTCTAAATCATATGAATGAAGCATTAAACCAAGAAAAACACATCCTTACCTTAATGGAGCGTGATAGCCGAATTCTATAAGCCAATGTTCCTTGGTTTCCTTTAGCTTTCTAAGCAAATTAATGGTGGGGAATGATAGAACTAGGTTTATAGTTAGGTTTTCTATCAATTTTTCTTAAGAAATTTGGTGAGAAATGAAGAAGAATGGAGTAAGAAATGGAGGTGAAGGTTTCGGCCACTTAAGAGAAGGAAGAAGAAGATGGGCAAATTTGTTCTAAGGCATGCTTTTATACAAAAATCAAATGGCAATTTACATTTTAGTCCTTACACTTTCATGAGTTATATCTTGACCCCAATTTATTCTGTAATTTATTTTGACAATTCTATCAGGATTTAGATTTCAAAGTGATGAATTAATAGGCTTATTTTAATTTATACTTATTTATAAAAATAGTTTCAGAGTCATTCTGAAATCCAGATAGACTCATTTCTACTATTCACCTTAAAGTTCTATTTATTTACAATTTTACCATTGATTACTTTTTCAGTGTTCCTAAATGTTTTTCACCTCTTTCTTTTTACCAAAATTACACATGCATTTATGTGATCTATTCTTCCCTGGTCAGAATCAGAAATTTTTCTGTTGACCAGACTGCTAATTTCTCGGCAGTGTTTCCGACACTACCGATTTTTGGAAAAGTAATTTTTTCGATTCTAACTGTGTCTCTAAAATTATTTCCCATCATTTCAATGCCTTTAAACCATATACTGAGAATTAAATCATGCATATGAGTTAGGAATTTCTAGGGTATTATATTCTACCCCCTTCAAATAAATTTGTCCTCGAATTTAAATAAAATGCATACCTCATTGCTGGAACAGGAATGGATATCTGCCTCTCATCTCCTGCTCGCTCTCCCAAGTTCACTCCTCCGTCGACTAGTTTCTCAATTTAACCATAAGGATTTCCTTATTTCGCAGCTGCCTGACTTGTCGATCAACTATCTCCGTTGGATACTCCTCATACGACAAGTCCTCAATAAGTCCCACATCTTGTACCTCCAATATATGTGATGGATCAGACATATATTTCTGCAGCATCGAGATGTGGAAAATCGGATGTACGGGGCTTATGTTAGGTGGAAGAGCCAATCTATAGGCCACATTACCTATCTTCTCAAGAATCTCAAATGGACCTATAAATCTTGGTGACAGCTTTCTCCTCTTCCCAAATCTCATAATACCTCTCATCGATGAGATCTTATGGAAGACATGGTCACCAACTGCAAAGTGTACATCTTTCCTCTTTGGATCAGTATAGTTCTTCTGCCTACTGAAAGCAGTCTTCATCTGATCTCTAATCATAGGCATCTTTTCCATGGTTTTTCTAATAAACTCTGGCCCCTCTAGCTGCTTCTCCCTTGGCTCCACCTAACACACTGGAGATCTGCATTTTCTACCATTTAGTGCTTCAAATGGAGCTATACCAATAGAAGAGTGAAAACTGTTGTTATAAGAAAACTCTATCAATGGCAGATAGTAATCCCAGTTACCTTTGAAATCCAGAACACACAACCGAAGCATATCCTCCAAAGTCTGGATTGTCCTCTCCGACTGCCCATCAGTCTGCGGATGGAAAGCAGTACTGAATTGTAATTGAGTACCCATGGCCTTCTCAAATTTCTGCCAAATCTGGGAGGTGAACTATATACCTTTATCCAAAATAATCATCAAAGGAACTCCATGAAGTCACACAATCTTATTCATATACAACTGTGCATACTGAGTTGCCGTATAACTGGTCTTAACCTCTAGAAAATGAGCAGATTTAGTCAATCGGTCTACAATCAGCCATATGGAGTCATAACTCCTGGTAGTTCTCAGTAGACCCACTATAAAATCCATAGCAAACTGCTCCCATTTCCACTCTGGCAACTCAATCTCTTGAACCAACCCTGATGGCTTTTGATGTTCAAACTTAACCTGTTGACAGGCTAAGCATTTGGAGATGAACCGAGCTACATCTTCCTTCATACCAGGCCACCAATATACATCCCTCAGATCATGGTACATCTTGGTAATCCCTAGATGTACACTGTACACTGACTAATGATCCTCTCTCATAATCTGATCTCGTAGCCCATCTATATCAGGTACACATATATGCTTCCCATACTTCAGTACACCATCCTCCACTGTAAACTCTGTCATCTTGCCATTCTGCACATCTCCCTTAAGCTTCAGTAGATATGGATCCCTATCTTGAGCTACTTTTATATCATCAAGTAATAGTGACTTCACATGAAATTGAGCTATCAGAGCCTGGTTACGATCCTGGGACCCTAAATCCAATTCCACACCCATATCTGCCAAATCCCTCATCTCTCGGATCAAGGATCTCCTGCCAACCATGATATGAGCTAAACTACCCATGGACTTCCTGCTCAGTGCATCAGCCACTACATTAGCTTTACCTGGGTGATAAAGGACTTTAGTCATAATCCTTAAGTAACTCCACCCATCTGCGCTGTCGAAGATTCAAATCCTTCTGCTGAAATATATGCTGTAAACTCTTATGATCAGTATATATCTCACATTTAGACCCATACAAGTAGTGCCTCCAAATCTTCAATGCAAATACCACAGCTGCCATCTCCAAATCATGTGTCAGATAATTTTCTTTATGCTTCTTTAATTGCTGAGAAGCATAAGCAATTACTCTATGATTCTGCATCAGTACACATCCCAATCCAATCCAAGAAGCATCAAAATACACAGTAAATTTCTCCCCTCTAATGGCTAACACTGGAGCACTGGTGAGGCAAGACTTCAAAGTCTGGAAACTGTGCTCACACTCATCAGTCTACAGATAACGCTCCTATTTCTGCATCAACCTAGTCAACGGAGCTGCAATCCTAGAGAAATCCTTCACAAACCTCCTATAATACCTTGCTATACCCAGAAAACTGCGAACCTTAGAAACACTGGTAGGCTGAGGCCAATTTGCAGCTGCTTCAATCTTCTAAGGATCCACCTTAATACCATCCTTGCATATCACATGCCCAAGGAAATACACTTTGGTTAGCCACAACTGACATTTAGATAACTTAGCATACAACTGATGCTCCCGAAGTGTCTTCACAACAATCCTTAGATGCTCCACATACTCCTCCTCACTCCTAGAATAGATAAGTATGTCATCAATGAATACAATGATAAACTTATCCAAAAATGACCTGAACACCCTGTTCATCAAATCTATAAACGTAGCCGATGCATTGGTAAACTCGAATGGCAACACCAAGAACTCATAATGCCCATATCGGGTCCTAAAAGTAGCCTTAGATGCATCACCCTTCTTAATCTTCAACTGATGATACCCAAACCTCAGATTAATCTTCGAAAAATGGCTAGCACCCTGCAACTGATCAAACAAGTCATTTTATCCGTGGCAATGGATACTTGTTCTTCACTATCACCTTGTTCAGCTACCTGTAATCTATACCCATCCTCAAAGAGCCATCCTTCTTCTTTACAAATAATACTGGTGCACCCCAAGGAGAACTACTCGGTCTAATGAACCCTCTATCTAATAACTCATATAACTGCACCTTTAATTCCTTCAATTCATCCGGTGCCATTTTGTATAGAGGAATGGATATAGGATTAACATGCACCTCAATCTCAAACTCAATCTCCCTATCTGGGGGTAATCCTGGTAACTCTTCAGGAAACACATCAGGAAACTCTCGAACTACTAGTATCTAATTAAGATCTATAGAAGACTTATGCACATCTATTACTTGATCCAAATAGGCTGAACAACCTTTCCCAATCATCCTCCTAGCCTGGATAGCAGAAACCAGAATAACCCTAAACTCCCGTATATCACCCTAAAACTCAAACTCTAGCTGCCCTTCAGGATGAAACCTGACCTTCTTTTGATAATAATCAATAACTGCTCGATGCCTCATAAGCCAATCCATACCCAAAATAACATCTAACTCTAACACTGGCAGTTCAATCAAATCAACATGCAATATATTATCATCAATCTCAAACACACAGTCAGAATAGACATAATCCACATGAACACTCTCACCCATCGGTGTAGCAATCACTAAAGGTACATCTAACAATTTCCTTTCCTTATTCAATTTAGGTGCAAAGTGTGGTGACACAAAGGAGTGAGTAGCACTAGAATCAAATAAGGCATCTGCAATCTCATTCTGAATCAGAATAGTACCTGTGACCACGTTATATGATCTCTGAGCCTCCTGAGTGTTGACTGCAAATACTTTGCCCTGACCCCTACCTACTGGGGCCTGACTACTACTGGGAGCCTGTCCTCCTCTGCCTCTACCTCTACCTCTGCCTGAAGCCTCTCTGCCCACATTTTGACTCATCTGTATCGTCGGTTGAGAAACCATAGCAGATGGCTGCTACTCACCCTTCAATGGACATCTGTTAGCATAGTGGCCTTGCTAGCCATATCTCAAATAAGCACCAGTCTGTCTCTAACACTCCCCTTTATGTCTCCATCCACAAAACCCACAACTAGGGATACTAGGAGTCTGTGCAACTGGTCTTCAAGAACCTTAAGAATAAGCAGGTGCTGATTGATCCACTGGCGGTCCCTTACTCTGTACTCTCCTCCTCTGACTACTAGCTGATGATCTCTGATCGAATCGAGGCACTGGCTCTGCCTGCCTAGGCTGTGAGTTGCTCTCTCCCCTCCTAACCTGAGATCCTGGACCTCCTTTCCTCTTCTGGTCCCTCTTTGCCCTCTCTGTCTTATACTTCTCTTCCATCTGTGTAGCCTTATCAATAACTATTGTCAGAGAAGTAAATGCTATAGCCAACAGAGCATTATAAAGTGCAACATGTAAACCCCTCCTAAATCTGCTGATTAGATCCGGCTCAGTAGGAATAATATGAGTAACATACCTACTTAACTTGATGAACTCCTTGGCATACTTCTCTACTGATCTGTTACCCTGCTCCAACTGCTCAAACTGAATCAGGTTATGGGTTTTCACCCCCTTAGTAATGAACTCATCTATCAAACCCTGCCGAAACTCAACCCATGAGGGTGGATGCTCACCATATAGCCTGGGCTCCATCCTTCTTGAAAACCAAGTCCACACTTTCCCTTTTAGTAACAATCCTACTAGCTCAACAGCTCTTAACTCAGAACAAGGTAGTCTCCTAACTACCTTCTCAACCTCCTCCAGAAAGTCTACTGGGTCACTGCCTTTGTCGCCCCTGAACTCTGGCAGGTTTAGCTTTAGAAAGGTAAACATAGATACACCACCCTCAATCACTCTACGGCCTCCCTGTATAGCAGACTCCTTAGGAACCCCTACTGGCTGCACAGGAGCCAGTGCAACTGGTACTGCCTCTGGTACCACAGGTGGGGGCACTGCTGCTAGAACTGGTGGCGGCGGTACATTCTGATGTTCCCGCCTCAAATCAGCTAAATCCCTATGTAACTCCATCAATCCCCTCATCATCTTAGCTCTTCAGGGATCGTCGCCCCTCTTTGTATCCTCTGTAGTCCGTCAGAATTTGGATGGACCCTCTGAAACTGAGAACTCCCTGACCAAAGACTCATTGTAGGCTACCTTTACCTCCTTGGTATCTTTATCCCTATTGTTGGACATCTCTGTAATCTGTCAAAAAAAAAAAAATGAAAACATACTTAGAATATAACAAAAACGTAGAATACTAGCATATAACAGACGATAACAGCAAAAGATGACAAAGGAAATCCTATGCTCCATGGTTTACTTAATTCTACCCCATTCTATACTTAATCACTA
This sequence comes from Aleurites moluccanus, assembly GCA_948193065.1. Taxonomy (NCBI): domain Eukaryota; kingdom Viridiplantae; phylum Streptophyta; class Magnoliopsida; order Malpighiales; family Euphorbiaceae; genus Aleurites; species Aleurites moluccanus. The sequence continues at coordinate 7,466 of CANXYC011290922.1, forward strand.
TTCCTCTGTAATTCAGGTACTATTCATCTATAACCTAAAACTCCAATGTCTGTAACCTAGAGCTCTGATACCACCTCTGTCACGACCCGTTTTTGGATTGCGATGACCCTAGGATACAGGAGATATTAATGGCGATCGATACCCGTAGAACCCAGTATCAAATGCATAATCTATAACCATCAATTAATTATTCATTTTTCTTAATTACCATTCATTCTGTCATTCTGCAATTATTTCTATAATCTAATGTAATTGGCTATAACAGTCATTATAACATGTCATATGATCATTATATACCATAGAATATCATCACATGCATATATACATGTTTATATCCTAGCTAACCCATACATACCCTATAGAGCATCTAGATTTTGAATACCAAAATAATTACATATATCAACAGTGAGCAGAAATCCACTGGATGTCAGAAGTTGGGATTCTGCAATCTATTCCTCTCTTGAAATGGTTAAACAACAAAGAGTGAGTATATAAGATACTCAGTGAATCTAAATGCATTGGCAATAAATATAATGGTAACAAATGGAACAATAGTATCAATAGATCAATGTAAACAAGTTACAGAATCAAATACAGATAGTGACAGAATAGCCAATAAATATGTCATAAGCTCGGTATAATATGGAAAGATAGATAAAGGGATGGACTATATAAAATCATATAGTCTCCAGTAGTATCAGTATGGACTATATTCAAACATATAGTCTCCAGTAATATTCATATCAGTAAGCATAAGATTGATCAGGTCTTATGGCTAGGACCATAACCCTTCCTAGCTAGGGTATCAGTAATACAATGTGCACATCACTGACAATATATTCCCACTATCCTGTCGGATTGATAGCTTTGTCAAGCCACATTAGGATCAATAAAAGAAAGGAACATATCAATGGACACCATTATGCAACAATGGTATCTTTCATATCAATAAGCTAAATATCATTCAAATCGATTATCAATAGAATCAATGGCATTGCAATGTATGATATACAATCAATGATAGGTGTTGTGGTAAACAACAAAGGTATGGAATAAAGGTTAGTTCGGCAAAAAAAATCGGTAGGCCAGTTGGCATGCCAATGTCGCTGACGACGATGACATTCAAATGGTAGGCCTATGGAATACAAAGCAATAGGCCAAGGCAAAAACAACTAGGCATTTAATCAAACACTTGGTGGGCACAAAATGGCAAGTTAATAGGTTAGGGTTGGGTGTAAATTTGGCATGCCCAATTCAACCAACAAAAGTTCACATTGGCAACAACACAATAGGATACAAATATACAAGATTAAACAACATAAAGGGGATCAAAATGGCATAGGAATTCAAAGAAAAAATCAAAGAAAACCAAGACCATGAATAGTGCAAACCCATTCGGCCAAAATGGAGTTCAAACAAATGGATTCCAATCATCATTCCAATGGTATAGGCATATAATTTGATGCATATAGGACTCTTCTAAAGCTTCCAAATGCCTTGGAAAATTGATTTCCACCCAATTACTTCAAATGAGGCAAAGGCACAACTTGTGCAAACTTGATTTTCTACACCAAAATAACCATCAATTAGTTACCTAATGACCTCTAATTAACAAATTCTAACATCAGTTAATACAAACTAACTCTAATTCATCAAGCTCATTCAAACAACTTTAATTAGGTTAGCAATTTAGGGTTTTCTATCAAAATGCATCAATTGATGCAATCTAACCTAAAACCCATTCAATTCAATGTCTAAATCATATGAATGAAGCATTAAACCAAGAAAAACACATCCTTACCTTGATGGAGTGTGATAGCTGAATTCTATAAGCCAATGTTCCTTGATTTCCTTTAGCTTTCCAAGCAAATTAATGGTAGGGAGTGATAGAACTAGGTTTGTAGCTAGGTTTCTATCAATTTTTCTTAAGAAATTTGGCGAGAAATGAAGAGGAATGGAGGAAGAAATGGAGGTGAAGGTTTCGGCCACTTAAGAGAAGAAAGAGGAAGATGGGTTGTAATACCCTATAAATTCCTAACTCATGTGCATGAAATAATCCTCAGTATGTGGTCTATTAGTCTTGAATTGATGGAAAATAATTTTAGAGACACAATCAGAAAGCAAACTTAAAACTTTTTCGGAAACCGGCGATACCGGGAACATTGCCGAAAAATAAGCAGTCCGGTCAACGGAAGAATTTCTGAAGTTAATCTGGGGGTAAAAGATGACCATAATTTATGATTAATTTTGGTAAAAAGAAAGAATTGAAAATCATTTAGGAACACTGAAAAAGCAAGTGATGACATTTTTGTAAATAAAGGGAAATTCAAGGTGAATAGTGGAAAGTGGTCGGCCGGAGTTACAAAATGACTCCAGAACCATTTTCATAAATAAGGATAAATTAAAATAAGCCTATTGACTCCTCTCTCTGATATCTAAATCCTGACAGAATTTTCGGAATAAATTACAGAAGATTTAAGGACCAAAGTGTAAAGGATGTAACTTGAGGGATTTAGTTGTAATTTGCCAATTGAGTTTGTCTTATATGGCCATCACCATTTTCGGTTTGCCATTTCTATTTTTGCCATCTTCCATTGCCATGACCACCATTTCTTCATCTCCATCCTCCATTTTTCTTATTCCTTATAGATTTCTTTAGGATGTTGATGGAAAAATAGCAAATCAACCTAGTTAAACCTATTTCTACCATCAATTTGAAGGAAGGAACAAAGGATTAGGAGGAAAAACTTCATGAAGAATTCGGCCAACATGAAGAATTTGAGGTAAATGTTGTTTTGTCTCATTTGAATGACGATTTAGTGTTTATTTAGGTTGAATTGAATGGGTAATATGTTTAACTGCTTTAATTGTTGCTAATTTGATGGAATTCCTAATTTGTGTTGGAAAATTGAAGTTGTAAAGGATGATCTGTTGAATTAGTGTTAGGAATTGCTAATTGATGTTAGAAATGGTTAATTGGATCTGGATGGATAGCTAATTGATTGTTAATTTGATGTAGAATTGGAGATTTTGCAAGTTGAGTTTTCAAAGTAAGCTAAATTTGGGATTTCGATGGAGTTGGTGAATATAGCAAGTGCATTGGTGTAACACCCTAGTTGAAAGGCTAGAACACAACCTTTAGAGGCAAACCAAAGGGGTTTTTCTTATATGTTTGCATGATATGTATGATGCATGTTTATGCTTAAATTGAATGAATATGTATGTTTTAGATGGTTTTACACATGTTAAAGTACATCAAAGGTTGTTAGGAAGAAATTGGAAGAAACTTGAAATTTTGTGAACTGGGGGCAAAATGGTCATTTTGCAGTACTTCGATTTCTTATGGAATTATCACCATATTTAGAAGTAGAAAATGATTTAAGGGAATGTAAATGGTGTTAGTTTATTAATTTGAAGATTTGATTGAAAAGTAAACCCGATTGAAAATTGTACCGGGTAAGCTCCTCAATTAAGGTGCTTGAGGTGCTTCGGGTGCACTGAGGGCATTATAGTCTTTTCTTTTGAGGTATGGAATTATACTATGTATGCAACCTTATGATATTAGTTTAGGCTTGATTAAATCCAACCATTGGATCAAATGATGAGAAAATGGACGGTTGGATCAGTAGGTTGCAAATTTGCTACCATAAGCTTGATGTATTGGATTTTTGCCATTGAATTTTGAGTAGATGTGGCAAATGTATGTGTTAGCCATCAATGTTGACTTTGGATGGACAAATAGCATAAAAGTAAGCAAAATGGATGGTTGGATGACTAGGTTTCATCAAAGTTACAATGAAACCTTAACCATTGGATCAAACCTAAGATATTTGAATAGATTTTTACCACCTCTCCACCATTGTCATCTTTTTAAGCTTGAAAAGTTGCAGAATTTGGTGTTCTTCATCACCAAAGTTTCGTCCAACCTACCTTAAG
>CANXYC011290967.1:0-46638 GCA_948193065.1 Aleurites moluccanus
AGGATCTTCATTAAGCCATTGTTCACTATAGTACCTAAGAAAAAATAGACAATTAATAAATCATATCAATTAAGAGAAGTATTAAGCCATACAAATTTAGAACTTACTTCGGATTTAAAGCATGTGCCAAATAATGAAGTGGAGTTAAGTTTTTGATTCAACGATCCACAAGAATTGCATAAATCACCTCATAAAAAGTTGAGATCTTATCTACCCTCTTCACTTCATGCAAGTATATAATTTTCTTCACTTTCTCAATCACAACATCCCACATATCATAAACCAAATAAAGACAAGATCTATCAATATCATAAATCCTAATCATATCATAAATAGGAGTCATAAATGCAAGTATATAGTCAATTGAATTCCACCAAATATCATCCAATATCTTTTCCTTGACAAACTTAGCCCTCCCTAGATTATCATCTTTATAAATACTCCATTTTTCACTAATCACCATACTTTGGATATCACCATTTATTAATTTAAACCTCTTGAGCATCACAATCATGGAAGCAAAACGTGTTTCAGCAATAGAAAACAACTTCAATCCTACAAACTCATTAAAAATCACTAATCTCATGGAATGATTCATTATGAAATTTCTTATTGTAATAACATCTCCAACAATATCTGAAATTCAACTACATTCCTCATAAGTTATTTGATTATTCTCTACATTGTTAGCAACACAAATATTTTTCACAGCTACATTAAGAGTGTGCATCACACATGGTGTCCAAGTAATAAACGAAAATTTTTGCTCAATAAGTTGCCCCACTCCCTCACAATTTGCTGCATTATCCGTTATTACTTGCACCACTTTGTCAGGTCCAACTTCTTGAATCACTTATTTCAATAATCTATAAATAAAATGCATATCTTTAGTCTTTCCTGAACAATCAATTGATTTTAAAAACATTACAACACCATCCAACACAACCATTAAATTAATAAGCGGCCTCCTTTGTGAATCACTCCACCCATCACTTACAATACTCACACCCTTCTTATTCCACATAACCCGAATAGGTGCATACAACCTATCAATATTTACCTTCTCTTTTTGTAAAAGAGTGGTTCACAATCAGTTATATCCCGGTGATAAATATCTTGCAATATAATTATTAGCGGCATAAGTAAAAGCGGCTTAAAAGTATGGGTTCCTTGCTAAATTGAATAGCAATCCTCTGAATAAAACATCCTAACAATTAAGTGATTTAATTCTTCCTGTTCTCCAGCATTGAATGCCCTCTCAAGAGAACCTCTAGTTGAACTTCCACCCTCACTTCCAATTCTCATTTTTTTCGAGTTTAATCTATTGAAAAGCTAGAAATGGGGTAAAGGTACATTTTTTAGTGCATTGTTCTTCAAACTTTCACTAACTTCTTCTTCTAATTTCTCCATTTCTAACAAATTCTTCGTTTGTACTTTTGAACATTTTCCAATCCCTTTATTGAATATCTTCAACAAATGGGCCCTTACTCTAGTATATGAACTTTTATAATATTTTCACAAAAATTGCATTTCCAAAATCTATTCCCCCCCAGCTTCTGTTCCATTATCTATCTTGGTTATATATTTCCATAATGGTTTACTTAATAATTCATCCCCTAAAATTAGTTGAGATGCAATGCTAGCCATTTTACCAAAACAAAATAATTACAAATGAAATTAGAATAGGTTACTAACAATTATAAAAAAATCTTAATCAAATTAATTTTCTCATTTCTAACTTTATATAAGGATTAAAGCTAAACTCATATTTCTTTGTAATAATAAAAAATTCACTAATTACAGTGAGAAGACTAATTACTATTAGGCATATACACACATTATATAGAAGAATGTAGCAATAATATATAATTAGGGAAAGTAATATTCATATAAAATGCAGCAATAATAAATAATTGGGGAAAGTAATATTCATATAAAATGCAGCAATATTCTATACAAAAAATAATTGGGGAAAGTAATATTCATATAAAATGCAGCAATATTCTATACAAAAATATTCATATAAAAAATAAAAAATCCTATATAGAAATTATAAATAATATTCATATAAACCGAATCCTAAAAAGAAATTAAAAAAAAAATAATCATGAGATTAAATTAGGGAAAGTAATAAATAATTAAAGACATTGGACTATTAATAGTGAGAGAGAGGAGATCATTGCTTGGTGAAAAAGAGAAAATAAGAAAAAAAAAAGGAACTAACATGGATGAGAAGCGGCTGCGAAGTGAAGGAAGCAGCGTGCTGACTGCTATTTTAGTGAAGAATAAGAGAAAGAAGAAATTAGATGCAAAAAGAAGAAGAAGAAGAAGAGAAACTAGAAAAAAAAAAAAAAAGAAACTTACCTGCATGAGAAGCGAAGCGAAACGAATAAACAAAGTAGAACAAAGTATCCTGCTAATTTTAAGGTACTAAATTAAGAATTTTAATAAATTAAAGTATTTACAAAATTGTCATTTCATATTATTTATAAAATTGTCATTTGACCATGTTGAACACAGTCAAATTCGCTTGTCGAATTAGACACATTGATCACTTCGACAAGCGAATTGATCAATGTGTCGAAAATTGTTGACCGCATATCATACACATATTAAAAGCGTGTTGAAATGTATCGATGTCAGACACCAACTCTTTTTTCTATTTAACTTGTTCGTGCTTTCCAGGTAGTAGCCAACACTCGCTGGTTAATTAATTGTATATTGTTATATTCAATTAACTTATTAATTTTTTTAGTCAACTCTTTATTCTATTAAAATGATATTAATATATTAAGATTTAATTTTTATAATAAAAAAATTTGATTATATCTTGATTTATTGATGAATTAGATTTGATTCAATTTTATAATTAAAAAATTAAGGATTTTAATAATAGATTTGAGGAACTCTATTATGATTTTATAATCAAATAATTTGATTGATCAATTGAATTAAATCACAACTGCTGCTGATGTGAAGAAGGGATTATTAATTAGATCTTGATGTGGAGGTGATATTATATTAGATCTTGTCAATCTATGTAATGATAATGATAGTGAATACACTTTCTATTTTGTCCCTGTTGCGATTTTAATTAGATCAAGAACAGAAGTTTACATAAAACACTTTGCCCAGTTTGGCAATATTATTTAGGAAAAAAAAATGATTTTAAATAAAAAATAACGAAGAAATCTCATGAGTTAATGGATTATAACTACTACTTTAATTTTTTTTCATGGATCAAAGCTCATTTTCAACAAAGTTTCATGCAAAAAGAGAAAAAATTTGAACTAATAAGTATTGATTGATGAAAACTAATTACTCACAGTTGATCAATATTGCTAGACCAAATAAACCCTAAATATTTATTATTAAAGTTGGTTTTGAAGAGCTCACCTTAATGTGTATATATGATATGAATAATTGAGTTGAATTCAATTTCTCCATTCTTTAATGAAAAAATAAATAAAAAAAATAAGAAGAAGTCTAGTTTTAAAGAATGTAAGGTGTAGAGTTCAAATTTATTATTAAAAAAAAAAAAAAGAAAAAAACAAAATGTGACTAGTTAATTGGGCAGTCGTACTGGGTTGGCATGTACCAATTAAAGCCTGTCAATATTCGGATAGATTGACCTCTTTATCCGGCCATACCCGATTCTTCCCACCCCACAAATAAAGCCCATGTATATATTAGTTTTAACTTCTATAAGCCTGGAGTATTGAAATGGGAATATGTTACAAATATACTGATTTTTAACTCTCTTTTTTTTTTCCATTTTACTATTGTATTTTTTTTTTTTAGTATATATTTGGTATATATGTGATATATTTTTAGTATATATTTGGTATATGTCGTATTTTTGAAAAAATATTTTTAAATATATAGAATTTTTGAAAAAATATTTTTAGATATGTAGTATTTTTGAAAAAAAAAAATCTAACAGTAAAATTGAAATATTTTTTATTTTTTAGAGTATTTTTGAAAAAATCTCTATTAAAATTTTTGGGAAAAATTATATAAATATACAATTTTTTTTATATTTTTTATATTTTTACTTTTTTATATATATATTTTTAATATATATTTAATATATTTGATATATATTTAATATATATTTAATATATGTTTGGTATATGTCGTATTTTTAAAAAAATATTTTTAAATATATAATATTTTTTAAAAAATATTTTTGCAATAGTAAAAATAAAATTTTTTCGATGGCATCAGTTCGATTTGGTAGGTTTGAAGAACTGTTATCAAATTAAATCAATATTTTCGGTTTGAAAATTTTTTAAACCAAATCAAATCACCATTATAATTAAATCGTTAGTTTAGATTTGGTTTAATTCGATTTAAATATTTTCAGTTTATCAATTTCAAACTTAAAATTTTTTTTTATAAATTATTATTATTTTATTATAAATTTAAAGAAAAACACCGATAAAATATTAGTAATAAAAAAAATTTCAAAAATAATTCAATATTGTATAACTCAAAACTTGTCTATTGCATTAATTTGCACACCTAAAATTTGTATTTTTTTCTCAATAATTAAACTATTTTTTATTTATTTTTAATTAATTTTTATGGATGATATTTTTAAATTCTAAATTAATATTAGATTTAGTTGTATATAAAATAAAATCAAATATATTTAATTGTAATAATAGTAATATATATATATATATATATATATATATATATATATATATATATATATATATATATAAAAAATTTCGGTTTGGTTTGATTTAAAATAAAATAAATATTTAAATCTCACATCGCAAATTAAACTAAATATTCTATTTATTCTATTTTTAAACTAAACTAAATCAAATAAATTGTAAAATCATCGATTTTAATTTATTTTGATCGGTTTAGTTTGATTTAGTCAGTTCAGTCGGTTTGACTTCCATCCTACTTGGGGCAATCAATTTAGATGTGGCAAGTTTTTTTTTTTTTTTTAAATATAAATATTAAAGAGTATCTTCAAACATATTTTTTTTTATAATATATAGAAACATAAATTTTATAGTATAAAATTCCAAAAAAATAAAGTAAGATATCATATTATTTAACAAAAAAAAATTATAATTTATAAATAAAAAGATAATTTTTTAATATAATAATTCTCATCAAATTAACGAGTATTTCAATTATAATAATAATTGAAAAATTTTATACTCAACACACTCATTAATTTTTGAAATGAGTAATCAAAAAATAGATTAAGTTTGATATGATTCACTATAAATATATACACAATTTTTCTCCCTAAAAAGTATTTTATCTCTCTAAAGAGAAACTTTTAAAAAATTCATATGCTTATTATGAGGGTGTTTGATAAAATGATTGTTAAATGTGCGATAATGTAAAAGTGCGATTATTAAATCGCGAATCGCTATAAGCAATATTTGCCTAATAAAAAGAGATTTTGCCGCAATAAGAATTTGTTAATTAGCTAATTAAATAATATAAATTTTTTAAATCGAAAACATTCATATTGACAATCGGCATACCAAATACCTCCTATTTTGCATTATATTGAAGCAAAATTATGTCCAGTTGGAGAACACTCATAATTACTTCTCATAGAGCACACAGCTACTGTTCATCATTTCTGCAATGTTGCAGTGATTATATAAGTATTCACGTCCTTAGCCAAAGCTGAGCATAAGCAGATATCAAGGCATTCCATGAAACTAATTCTTTCGTCATTGCAGTGAATACCCTAGAAGACCAATCTACGAGTCCATATTTGGCACACATTGTAATAAGAGTATTACTTAAGGAACCTTTAAGAAAATAAATGGATGACGAAAAGAAAAATGGCTTTTACCTTATTTGAGAAAATGAAACAAAAAATATGGAGACCGTTTGGCCTTGCCATCTAAAATGTATTTGGACTTCCATCAATAGAATGAAAATAATGCCTTTTCTATTGTAATATTTATGCTCAAACTGCTTGAATGCAGCATCTCTTGTAATATTCTCTTTTTATTGATCAATGCCTTTTCAAAATAAATAAATAAATTTAAATCTCATTAATATAATAACTTTTCAATAGCTATATGTATATATAATAACGGATTTAATTTCTTAATTTTAATAGAGCCAAAGTCATAAATACAATCAAATTGAAATATTTTAATAAATATAATTCTTTTTTATTTTTTTTTATCCAATGAAAAAATATCAATATTTTTTTATTACATGTATTTTTATTTCATTAAATTAATATATATGTTCAATATTGACAAGAATTTTCCATAAAAATTTAGAATTTGCCCTAATTTCACAACTATTTGTTAGGACAAAAAAATATAAAATACAAGATAGGTATTAACAATTTATCATCAAGAAAATAAATAAAGGAAATTGATTACAGATGGCTACACATGAAGTCTTCAACTAATATAATATTTGATCAAATCTATTATTCCAAACATGATACAAGTCACTACAACTTTTGTACATTTCCTTTGTTCTCTTTTTAACTGATTAATTTTGCATTTCTTAGCATTTATACCCCATATATAATCACAAACAAAATATATATTATATATAGATATATATATTGTTGATATATAAGCCTACTCCTCTCCATTTCTCTTCACAAATCGACCCTGTAAAAGCAACAATAAAGAAAATATAAGATTAGGTAAGTAAAATTGAAGAGAGAAAAGTAGCTTAGATATAGTTTTTTCATAGCTAACAAAACATTATAAATTAACTTTCATTATCTACGTATACAATATTTGAACAAGATTCATAAAATTAAATTCTTTTAAATAAGTTTTTCCAATAGAGTCTTAACGTGCTATTACAATACCTTCAAACGGGGTCGTTTCTCCGCATTAAGTTTTCGAACTTCATATCGAATTCGCTTTGAGAAAAGCCTGTTTTGCCTCTTCTCCTTGTATCTCAACACACTAGCCTCTCTTTGCCCCATTTTCCACCCTTTCTCCTTCATTTGTAGGTTCCCCATTTCTGGGACTGTCCATAAACTCCCCAACCCATCCATTAGCGCCTGCCAAAAATAAATTAAGCAACTTCTAATTTTCTATAATCCGTATAGTCTCCAAATCTAAATCCACCAAATTAATAATCTAATTAATCGAGTATTTATGTCATAAAATAGAAGATTAAAAGTTTAAATTTCGACTAATTTCCTTTTCTTCAGTACGACGGTAGCAAAACTAACAATATGAACAGCAAGTATAATATACAAAATCATTCGAAAAGAAAAGTGATGCGAAATAACCACAAGGATGCGTCAGAAGTACCGTCGAGCGAAGGTGTTTGACAATTCAATTATCAAATTGAATTTTCAAAGTCAAATAATAAATTTTGTTGAAATGAATTTTGAAGAAATAAACTCCTACTACGAGCTTGACAAAAAACTCACTTTAGAGACTAAAAGTATTTAATATTAAGTCAAACACCAAAGTTACTTTAAAATACTGAGAACTGGTATTTTAAGTGATTTAATAGATTTTAAATATTCAAATTAAGGAACCAAATCTTCACTATATCTAAGAACTAAAATTTCTTGTTTCATAAAGTAATTCAAATTTCTTATTTTTTATTTTATATATTTTTTTTTATACATCATATTATTTAAAAAAAAAATTAAATATTAATAATTAAAAAAATTTTAAAAATATATATAAAATAAAATATAAGATATCAAATAAAATAAAAAATTTAAATTTTTTTACATGTGTATTATTATTTATTTAAAATTAATTAATTTCCTCAGCAACTTGTTAAAAATGGGCCATAACCCTAGCTGTCTAGAAAGGTACACTGGGTCCTTCAAAAAGTTGAAAAAGTGCATATGTCCCTTTAGATCTATATTTTAATATTCCAACAATAACCCACCATGAAAAAACACCTCCAACAATCTCTCTAGTAGTTGGCGGCGCGTTCCTATTATTGGTGGCGCGTGTATTTACAAGTGCCTATGAAATTAAATTAAATATGGGACTTATGTTTCCTAGTTCACTTCACTAAACTTCAATAAACAAAACATGTGTTGTAATTAAAAATAATTAATTATTAAACAGCACATGAGTTTAACTAAGATGCATAAAAAATAATTATTTATATATAATAATAACTAAATAAATAAATGGAAAGAGAATTAAAGAAAGAACATTACATTGGAAGAATCAAGTAAGTCAGGGACAATTTGTGAGGACTCTCCTTTGATATAAAGTGGGCCCTTGTCAGACCAAGCATTCAATATATGTTGATAATCAAGCTTTAATCCAACTAATCCCACCTGATCTCCTTGCGCCTGCACTAACTTCTCCAATGCATCAGCAGCAGCATAACGACAACTACTGACTTCTTCTTGTTCTTTTTTCTCCACCACCTCCCAGTAACTCACCCATCTCTCTTCACTTGCATCCCTATTTTTACACTTCATCGCCGTCTTTATAAGCGAACTGACCCCTCCGCTGCCACTTCCACCACCGTCGTCGTTTTCTCGTCCACCGCAGCACTTCTCTTCACTCTCATGTCCCATATATACATAGGTAAGCGAAGGAGATAGTGGACTACCCTCTGATGAGGTAGTTGTGGTTGCGGTGGTGGTAATGGTAGTGGTGCTGGTGGTGGAATCAAGAATACCATGGAGAGAAGTAGAGGTGTCAGTGGCAGTTTCGAAAAGAAAAGCGACGTGATCGGAGACTTGATCGTCGTGGATTTCTTTATTAAAGTTAGGATCTTGAACAAGATTTTCTGGGTGGAGTGGGAAAAGATTTAGCTGTTGTTTAAAGGGCATTATTTTGGTGGATTTTTGCGTTTTTTTATGGGGAGAAGATAGTTGAAGTTTTAAAGAAAGATACTTAGGTTTTCTTGTTTTGGTTCTTGATTTTCTTGCTGGTTTTGGAAGAGTTTTTGCTTTTCTTGGCTTAATAGAACTATACTTGTTGCACATATTTCACTACTTTCTGTTCTTTATTTTCTTTTTTCACTCTCTATTTGAGAGAAAGAAAAGCTGAAAAAAGAGATAGAGAGAGAAGGACAGAGAAAAGTGCAACCTTTTTGGTGGGTAATAGTCCTAATTGGAAGATGAATACGATGGTGATTGGGGGGTTTGGGGGTTAGATTATTGAAACGTGGAAGGAAGTGATTGGGTGAAAGAGTGGATAGTGTTGATGTGTAGGATTTCCTGATGGGGTTTAGAAGAGTGCGGGTAAATGTGTAAATATAGGTTCGTTTATCACGATTGGAGTAAATATACAGTGTCACAGAGGGCTATACAGAGAGTGATCAGAGGCCCTTTGATTTTAATGAAATTCACGAGATAGGATATACTGTTTCTTATCTCTGATCACACTGCAAAAGAAGCCTTTGTTAGGCATGGGAATTTTTTACTTTTGGCATAAGATATTCAGCTTGTAACCATCATAAAATTTATATCTCCATGTATATGATATAATCACTTTGCAGGATCATTTCAAAAAAAATATATATATATATATATATATATCACTTTGCAGGTGATCTGTCAATGATGTCAATAATAATAATAAAACCTTAAAAAGCTGATTTTTGTTAAGATTATTGTTAAAAAAATTATATTTTATTTTTAAATTAATTAAAAAATACAGCTCTATTTATACACATTTAATAAAATTAAAAGAGAAATAAATACAGAATAAATAAAAATTTCTAATTAATACATAATTTTTAATATAAGTGAAATTTTTATTCTACAATATAGAAAATATAGAGAATTCTTAATACAAATGAAATTTCTATTCTATAATATAGGAAGTATTCTAACACCCCCTCAAGTTGATGTCGGAAGATTCTGAAAGTATAATTTGACACAATTTGGAATGAATAAACTATAACTCAAGGGTATCGTAAAAATATCAAGAAACTGATTATCAGATTTAATAAACCGAACCTGCAATTTCTTGCTAACTATAAGTTCACAAACAAAATGATAATTCAGTTCAATATGCTTAGTACGAGTATGAAAAACAGGATTAGAAAATAAATAAACAGCTTTCAGATTATCACACCATAGAATAGGCGAACAAGATGAAGAAAAACCAAGCTCCGATAATAAAGATATAATCCAAACTGTTTCAGAAGAAGCATTAGTAAGCGCTCGGTACTCACTCTCAGTAAAAGAGCGAGAAATAATATGTTACTTCTTTGCCATCCAAGAAATAAGATTATGACCCATAAAAATAGCATAACCAGTAGTAAACTGCCTATCATCCGGGCAACCAGTCTAATCACTATCTACAAAACATTATAAATGGAGAGACGAATCACATGAGAATTATAGTCTCATGCGCAAAATGCCTTTGAGATAGTGTAATAGTTGCTTCAGAGATGTCCAGTGATCCTTATTAGGTTGATGCATAAACTGTCAAAACTTATTGACAGAAAAATAAATATCCGGATATGTAAGAGTAATGTACTGTAAAGCACCCACAATATGACGATAACGCTTAGGATGAGAAAATATAGAAGTCGAATCTTTGGATAATGGTGTCGCAGAAGCTATAAAAGTGGCACAAGCTTTAGCATCATTAATTCCCTCCCTATGTAAAAGATCAGAAATATATTTATGTTGTGTAAGATGCATACCCAAAATAGTTCAAGTTACTTCTATGCCAAGAAAATAATGAAAATCACCCAAATTTTTGACAAGAAAAGTGGCACGCATGGCTTGAAAAAACTATGATATCTGCAAGGTACTAGAGCCTGTAACCAAAATGTCATCCACATAGACAAGTACAAATAGGTGATGATTATCCTTCTTTATCATATTTAGTGAACTATCTGCTTTTGAAGCCTGAAACCCAAGATCAAAAAGAAAAGTTGCAAGTTTATGAAACCAAACACTTGGTGCTTACTTAAGCCCATACAAAGATTTATTAAGTTGGCAAATATAATTCGGTTTCAGAGGATCGACATAACCAAGCGGTTATTCCATATATATAGTTTCATCAAGAGTACCATGTAAAAAGGTATTAGAAACATCAAGTTTCTTAGTAAACCATTTAAAAATTATTGCTAAGGACAACATCATGCGAATGGTGGTAGCTTTAACAACTAGACTAAAAGTCTCATTATAGTCAATACCATTTTCCTGTATGCACCCTTTTGCTATTGACCGAGCCTTGTACCTGTCAATAGTACCATCACGTTTCCTTTTAATTCGAAAATTCCATTTATTCCCAACAACATTCACACCACTCAGTTTAGGTACCAATTGTAATGTACTATTATGTTGTAAAGCATTAATCTCATATAATATAGCTTTTTACCATTAAACATATGGTTTGGCTTTAGTATATTAAGTAGGTTCTATGTCCAAGTAATTAGTGGATGATTTGCTTTCAATTATCAAGACTTTTATAGAAGGAATTGCGGTGATACAAAGAGATATGGAATGGATGCGAGCTGCTGTTTGTGGATGGATGACATCAGGTTGGGGCTACTGAAGTTGCAGCGATGGTAGGTTGGCTTAAGGTGCGACTTGAGGCTGTTGAATAGGTGAATAAAAGTCTGATAAAGGTTTTATTTTGAGTTGAGATGAAAGTAATGTTGATTCTGAACTTGATAATGGTGAATTATGAGCTATATAGAAGGACTGTGATGTTGGTAATGGAGAAGAAAACAAAGAATTTGGTTGGATATGGGAAAATAAAGGATTAGTAAATGATGACATACCTGATTGTGGGGTTGTTTGTGGCACCAATGAGCTTGAGTTTGGATGTGAAATTATCAACCATGGATTAGAAGAAGAACTCGCACTTGTATCTGTAGACTGATGCAAATTTGTTAAAGTAAAAACTGATTCATCAAAATGAACATGCCGAGCAATATAAAGTCATCCAGTTAATGGATTAAAACAGCTATATCCCGCATGATTAGGTAAAAGACTCAAATAAATACAAAATTGTGAACGATAGGAAAATTTACGAGAGTTGTAAGGTCTTAAAAGAGAAAGATTGCACAACCAAAAATTTTAAATTCTTTATATTTGGGATATTGCCGAAACAAGTGAAAAAATGAACTTTGTGTAGTAGTAGAGACACTAGATGGCATACAATTAATAGAATTAATTACAACATCAAAGAAAAATTTTCAAAAATTTAAAGGAATGTGAGCATGGGCTAAAAGTATGAGACTAGTATCAACAATATGACGAATTTTTCTTTCAGATAAGTCATTTTGCTCATGTGTATAGGGACATGCAATACGATGAAGAATACCAACTTGTTTAAAATATTTATTTAAATTTTGATATTCACTACTCCAATTAGAATGAAAAGTACGAATTGGGGTTTGAAATTGCCTCAGAACATAAGATTCAAACTGTTTAAAAATAGCTAAAACTTCACTTTTATTTTTCATAAAATAAATCAATGTAAACTGACTGAAATCGTCAATAAAAATAACAAAATAACGATGACCATAGTGAGATAACATAGGGGTAGGTCCCCAAACGTCATAATGTATGATTTCAAAAGGCTGAGAATTGAATGAGTAACAGTTGAAAATGGTAATTTATGTAATTTTCCTAAAGAGTATGAATGACAAATAGAACTGGGACTAAAAGATCCTAAATTAAAATTTTTGACAACTTATTTGACTTTTCTAATATTAGGATGACCGAGTTTAGCATGCCAATCTTCATGTGGTGGAGATGAATTCGTAGAATGCACATCCTTTCTTTGAGCACGTGGTTGACACATCACATACAAGCCCTTCCTACTTGGGCCACAAAAGAGTAGTTTTCTTGGTTTCTTGATCCTTGATAGAAAAATGAGTTGGCCAAAATTTAAATAAAACATTATTTTTTTTAGCGAATTGATTAACTGAAAGTAAATTTTTAATCATACGAGAAACAAATAACACTTTATTCATATTTAAGGAACCATGTGAACAAGGAAAAGAAACTTTGCCAAGATGAAAAATTTGCAAACCTTAACCATTCCCGACATGCAATTGATCACAGCCTTTGTATTCAGAAACACTGCTCAATGTGGAGATATCGGGTGTAACATGTGAATTCGCACCCGTATCAAGATACAAAAGATGATAATCACAACCATGATTATTGTAATGAGAGGGATAAGTGCCACCTGAAAAGGTAAAATTAGCTTGGGGTTGAAACTGTCGATAAGATTTATTAGAGTACCGGCGACGACAGCAATCAGCAGTGTGATTGCGCATGCCACAAATCTAACAAGGGTCCTGAAAATCACATCTGAAATTCGGATTGAATGAGGAAGTTTGGCGTGATGCTTGAAGAAGCTGCTACTGTGACATCGACAATAGCTGCTATTGTGGGGTTGGTAGTAGCCCACCCATGGTGGATGATAACTATGATGTGGAGAAGGTGGATGGGCCAGACCTATTCAAGTAATTAGCAACATGAGTATTCATACTATTTAGAAGAATTTCATGAACCACAAGTTGCCCATGAAGTTCATGAAACAGGACTGGAGTTGGGCGAAGATTAAGAGCAGTAATAATGCTATGATAATCACTCCCAATATTTCGATAAATAATAGAATTAAATTCAGCAGAAAAAATTATCCTTCCTGCAACTTGTAATTCATCTGCAAGAGATTTGGTTTTGTTGAGATAATAGCTAATAAATAGATCATTTTTCTTGAGTTATTGTAACTCAATATTAAGTTGAAATTGACGATTCTAATTAACGGCTCCAAAAGCATAAGCAAGAGTTTGTCATACATGTAAAGATGTTGTAAGGCCAATCATATATGAAAAAATTTTCTCAGTAAGAGATGAGAGTAACCAGGAATTAAACATCTGGTCATGTAAAAACCATGTTTCATAGGTAAGATTTGGAATTTCATGAGGATTTTCACTAGTACTCAAAATAGTTAAAGGATGAGATAGAGCAGTTCCATCAATAAAAGATGTAAGTTTTTGATAATTAAGAAGGGTAAGAAATTGAGTTTTTCAAGTTAGATAATTTTTGTTGGTTAATTTTATGAAGAAATTTTGATGAGTGTGGGTAAAGGGAATAGAAGAAATTTAGTTAGAGGATGAAGGAGTAATAGAAGCCATTAGAAAAAAATTATGGTGGACTGTGGAAGACGAAAGAAACAAGAGTTATTGGAGGCACAGAGAAAAAGAAAGAAAAAATTATAAATCTCGTAAGAGTATAAGTTCTGATATCATGTTAAAATTATTATGAGAAGTTTGTATTTTATTCTTAAATTAATAAAAAAAAATACAGTTCTATTTATACATATATAATAAAGTTAAAAAATAAATAAATACAGAACAAATAAAGATTCCTAATAAATACATAATTTTTAATATAAATGAAATTTCTATTTTATAATATAAAAAATATACAAAAATTTTAATATAAGTAAAATTCATATTCTACAATATAAAAAGTATTCTAACAATTTTCAAAATAAAAAAAAAAAACCCTAAAAAGTTGAAACTTCAAACTTTTTATGCATGAAGATTCACTACTATAATCATTTTCTATTTTTAATGTGTTCCTTGGCAAGCTCGCACCAACCCATTAAATCTAAAGGGGAGATGAGAAATCTTTAAATTATTAATAATTAAGCTTATTAAAATCTAAAGAGGTGGTAAATGAGTTAATTATTGATATGATTTAATTGAATTATTTTGAATTGAAGTTGAGTATAAATTATTTGTTAAATTAATAAAACATATAATAAAAAATTTTGAAATCAAATTCAAATTAATATACAAATTACATATAATATGAACTTTAAAAAATATATAAATGCAAATCATACTGATAAAATTTAAAACATGTTATAGTTTACCATAATCAAATAAAGTTAATTGACTCTAAAATTGCAAATCATTTAATTTTAAATTGTCTATAATTGTACTTGTGAATAAAAGAAAATTTTACCACCCTACCAATAAAAAAAGTTGCTTGATTTTTCGAGTCAAGATATTAACATCGAGTAAATAGATGGACATGGCTGCTAACAATATCTTTCATGTTGATTAAGGAAATTCTTAAGAATTAGGTGAATGATTGAGTAAATTAGTCAAAAATCTCAAAACATGTAAAACAAAAAGTTATGTTAAAATTTTGTCAAACCATTAAAATGAAGACTCACTATCAAAGGTTTGTGAGGGGACCTAACAAAGGAGGGGTCAAGATCAATAACCTTATCCCTGAAACATTAAACTTCATAATTTTAGAAACAAAACATAACTAAATTAAAATCTCATTGGTCCAAATTTCCAACATTTTCTTTTTATAAATTATTTCCAATATTTTCTTTTTATAAATTTGCTCCAATTAAATTTAAAATTTAAAACCTTTTATTCATAGAAATAACTTTGATATTATTAAATCAAAAGAATATTTGGCCATATTTTAAAGTCTTGGTACGTGTTTGACAATCCATTTAGAAATCTCAAAATCTAATTTTATAAGAAAAAAATAAAAATTTAAATTAATTAAAATTTTTTTCAATCTGAATTATTTATTCTGTTTTATAACTTATTTATTATCTGATGCTCCTTATATGTTATATTATCTTTTTTATCAAGATAAGAGATAAAATACATAATAAAAAATATGATCTGAACTGATTTTTTTAATGTTTATCAATAAATTAAAATAAAATTTTGAAATATTTTAATTTAATTTTTTATGAGTTGTAATTAATATTTATTTTTAATTGAATTTTGTTTACAAAACTCATTTTAACAACTCTGTTTTAACAAAATTTTAATTCAATAATAAAATTTTAATTTAATAATTAAATTGTGAAACACTCACTTTATTTATCATTTGTAAATTGTAAGATAGAGTTTAGGGCAGAGACCGACACATGGCCAATTACACCACACCACACCACTGAATTACACAAGAAAGTTGAGGACACTGCGCACTAAATGTCAGGTCCCACATGAGAAAAGCGCTTTTGTATTTTCACTTTTTCGCATACGTTCACTGTAGGTCCCACTTGAGGAGCGCTTTTGTATTTTACTTAAATACTTTTTTAGTTTTTTATTATTATTTTTGCATACGTGTGCAAGGATTCGAGTAGTACTTTTCAACTTTTTTTTTAGTCCTAATTTGTTTTATTTATAAAAAATATTCATTCATGATATTTCTGGTTTTGGCAGCTAATAAATAACAATATTAAATTATTAATACAGTATATGGGCTATTTTTGGATTTTATAGAACTTGTTTTGAGTTAAAAGTGAATAAAATGATAAAAATATTTTTTTTCATAAATAATAATATTTATTATTTTAAATTTGATATATACAGCTCGAAAATTCATAAATTTCGATTAATTTATAAAATTAGTGATTAATTTATTAAATCACAAATATATAAAAATATCTTATTAGATTTCAATAAAATTAATATATACTACTAATCACTAGTAAGTCTACCACTACTAATTAATTATTATTAATACTAATTAATAATTAATATTAATAAATTACTAATTATATACATATCTCTTAAATGTTATAGTATAACTTATAATATATAGTATATAATTAAATACTTAATAATTATGAAGTTTATATATTATATAGTTAAATACTTAGTAAATATAATTTTTATATTTTATAAGTTAACATATTAGATATAATTATATTATTATTTTATTAATTAACAATTATATATGCTATAGTAACTTGTCAATTTAAATATAATTATTTATTAATATTCAATAATTCATATTTTTTATTTTTCAATTACATATAAATAATAAATTATATATATTGTTACTATGTAAAAAAATATATTGACCTATATATTATTATATGAAAACATAGAAAAAAATTATATTTTAATTAATAAATCAGTTTAAATATTTAGATTTTTAGTGCAGTTGGAATAATACAATTTTAGATAAATCTTAATTTGAATTGCCACAAAAATATAAAATCGTTATCATGTGGTTTAGAATGATTTCTTTTTCAAATTTTTTATTTTTTCCAAATAATTCAAACCAATTATGCCCTATAGTTCAGGAAATCTAAATTATGTGTTGACTCCTAATTAAAAGTAAAAAATATATAAAATATATTTTTTATAAAAAGTTAATGATATTTATTTCTAGTTTTGGCAGCTAATAAATGGAAAATTCTTCACTATACTAAAAATCAAGATTTATTTTATATATTTAACTAATAGGTAATGAGATATTTTAATTAATGAGATTTTTTTTATTAAGTGAAAAATAATTTTTTTTTTTAAAATATGTTGATAGTTAAATTTTTTTTATGTTTTGATAGTCAATTTTTTTTTAAGTGATATGATACGTAAAAAAAATATATAAGATATAAAATAAAATAAATGATCTGAATCGAGAAAAAAATATTAATATTTTTTTTTTATTTTATATATTTTTTATCATTAAATAAATATATCTAAGTAAATATTTTCCATTAATAAATAGCCATATTTTGTTAGTATTACATCACGCTTGCGGCATACAGGACATGGACTGTTGGAATTTTAAAAAGTGTTTGGATTAAAAAGTGAAAACATGTCAAACTTAAGGGGCATTCCGAGAATTGAACTCGGGACCTCTCGCACCCTAAGCGAGAATCATACCACTAGACCAAATGCCCTGTTTTTGGCTTCCAAACTTTAAAAAATTATACTGTTATACTTACATAGTACTTTTTACAGAAATCGTACTGGTTTAGTAAACCGAAACCTTATATACATAAATGTTAAAAGTAATAAAATATAATAAAAATTTAAAATTTAAATTTAACTTTAAAATGTTAAGGAATCATCTTGGTGATATGGAGGCTGCGAGATTAGTGGTGTTTGAAGGTGTTCAAGTTTTATTTACAGCAGAAATTCTAGGAGTTGAGAGGGGCACTCAGTTGGATAAAAGAAAATGAATATTCCCATGTGATAGTGGAGATTGACTCTTTACTGGTATTCCAAGCTATTCAGGGTGGTGTTCTTAATCATTCTGGTGTGGGTGTTGTCTTAGAGGATTGCAAATATCTCATTCAAGAACTAGCTGATGTTTCAATAGCTATAGTTAGAAGATCTATGAATATGGTCGCTCACACGTTAGCAAGAGCGGTTCATTCTTTATCGGATTTGATAAAGTGAACTTATATCCCTCATATCCTATTTGATGTAATTTCAACAAATTTAATCAATTAATCCTATCTTTCTTTCAAAAAAAAAATATTAATTTCTTCTAAATTCAAGTTATTTAAATATAAAAATATAAAAAAATATGTTTTACTTTAATTTTTCCATTCGTATGGTTTCAATATGTGATAGTTTTAGTGAATGGTCATAAATGTTACACGGAGGGTGTTTGGATCTATTTAAAATGGGTATGAAATACTGTTTTGAAATTCAAAAAATATTAAATTATTTTTTAAGTATTTGACTGATTAATTCAAAATATTATTTTAAAACTTAAAAATAAAAATATTTAAACTAAATATACCAACTTTTTTTAAAACCACATTTTTAAAACAGATTTAGTATCCAAACACCCCCCACAATCTATTGATTGATTTAAATTTGGTCTTGCAAAAATAAGAACTTGAATCAAATTTTAGATTTAAGAATTGATTCAAATATAATTCTTAAATAATCTCTAAAAAAAAATTCCAATAATCTATGCTATTTCACTTTAATTTTAAGAGTTACAACATTATATTTTATAATTAATTATGTAAATTAATTTGATTTGATTATTTAAATTTCTGGTTGAATTAATTTATTTTCTCTAAAATTCTGTTTAATTTAAATCTAACCGACATAATATTCACTTCTATTTTTAAGTATTTAATGACAATTATTTTATTTACACTTTGTACAACTATTAACTGAGTTTGAATTTTAAATAGTCTCTATATAGTACACATTTTTTTTTTGTTGACCCCATTACACAATAAAAATGGTGCTTTGCATTTCATAAAGAATCTTAATTTTTACTACAATAAAATATATGTAAATTAATATCATTAAAATTTATAAATTTTATTAATTGAAAAATATTAATTAATCATTAAATTAATAATTTATTAATTTAAAAAGAATATTTACAATTTAATAAATATGTATTCAATCAATTAAAAATTTATTTTATTTTATTAATTTTGTAATTCATTTAATATTAATTAAATTAATTAAACAAAAGTATATGTGATCAATTGAATAAAATAAATAATATGTAATTAATTGAATATAAATTAATTAAAATGAAATAAAAAAATTTGTGATCAATTAAATATAAATTAAATAAATAAAAAAAAGTGATGAATCAAATATAAATTAAATAAAGAGAATAAAAAAATATAAGCATAATTATTTATATTTAAAATAATCTTTAAATTCTTATTTTATAAACTACATATCATAATATATTATATATATATATTGATAAATTATTAATTTATAATATAAATAAAATTATATAATTATTTTTTAAAAAATATTATCTTATTAATTTATTAAAATTATTAATTTAATTGATTAATTTAAGTTAAGTTTATAAAAAATTATTATATAATAAATATTATTTATTTAATAGTATTAATTTATTGAGTTTTTACTGTAATTGGAAACAAATTATGGCTACTTGTCCTCTTGCACTTGAAGTAGTAGAACACTGGTTTTGTCCTTTTTGTAATATAATTTGACCATGCTCTTGTAGGTTAACAAATTGGGAGAAAAAGGGCAATTTCGTACATGTAATGGACAATGGGGAAAATAAAAATTGCTGAAGAATTAAGATTTTCTTTATAAGATATTATATATAATATTGATGTTTGTTGTAAATTCTGAATACAAATGACAAACTAACAAATTTAACAATTAATATAAACATAAATAAATTTAAACAATTTTTGAGACCAATATAATTCCATGACCTCACTCTTAGCCATCTCAATTAAGGATGATTGGCTAAAAATTTAAAGTTCCTTGATCTTTTAACATGGATTTCACCTCAACTATGTATATTGTCTTCGGGTTTAATAACTCTTTTATATTGATGGTATGAGTCATATTATAGAACATCTATAATTTATCATATCCATAATATTTAGATAGCAATAATGTAGCTTCTTATTTTAGCAGCCATCTCTTTTTTTTTTTTTTTTTGTCTTTCTCCTTAACTTTTTACCCTACTATTTTTTATTCATTTTTTTCTCTATTATCATCTTTACTTAATATCGATTATATGAAAATAATATAATATCTATTTTGACTTAGATTATTTATTATTATTTTGAATAAATCTTTACTATTATATATATATATATATATATATATATATATATATATATATATATATATATATATACACACTTATTTTATTTGTGTGTATTTCATTTGTAAAAATTTGATTTTTTTTTTTATGAAGATTTGTTTATTTATTCAATATGGAGTTTTGTTTATTTCTCAACTTTTTACCTTATTATTTTTTGTTCATCTTCTTTTTCATTATCATTTTTACTTGATGTTGATTATTTAAAAACAATGCAATATATGTTTTGTCTTGGATTGTTTGTTACTATTTTGAATAAAACTTTAATATTAGATCTAGTATATATATATATTATTTGTGTATTTTTTATTTGTGAAAGTTGAAATTATCTTTTTTTTTTTAGATTTATTTGTTTTTCCAATATGAAAAATAAATTTTGTCTGGTTTTCAACGATTGGACTTATCAGTCGACTTGATGTCAATTTCGAATAGAGTGTGTTTCCTTATGTTGATTACAATTGCTAGATTGAATATTATTGTTTTGATAACTTGATCAATGAAACTTAGGAGTAAAACTAATTTTATCTTAATCTTGATTGTAATTTTTTTAATTACTTTTTTCAATATGTATTTTTCTTTTTCATGAATGAAAGACTCATTTTTGATAAAAAAAAAAATTTATAATTTATCTTTTATTTATGAGTTGAATTGGATATATCTGATTTTTTTTTTAATAGTGAAAAAATATAAATTGATATAAATATTAAATTTTTATAAAAAATACATAACCTATTCACTTAATTACTCAAGCCTTCCCAAATTTCACCAAAGGCAAGACGTAAACCCATCCACAACAATCAACATAACATCCGCTCTATTTTGGGCCAAATTCATAACCCTAAAAATTAGGAATGTAAAAAAAGTGTACACTAGTTTCAATGGGCTTTGAATGAAAATTGTTCATGGGTCTAATTCTATAATCCTATTTTGATGACCTTGAATGGGTTTACAACTATCAGAATTTGTTATAGTTAGTTTCTATTTTACAAGTTTGTAGTTACCCAATTGTTTAGTTTCTATTTAACAATTTAGTAGTTACCCAATTGTTTTAAGGATGATGATATTATAAGAATTAGATTTGTTATGATAAAAAGTATGAACAATTTAACTAAATGGTGTTTTAATTTAGTGGTAAGTTGAGATTATTTTAAAAGTTGACATCATAATTTGAATTCTATTGATAAAATTAATGTTAAAAAAAATAATTTAATTTTTAAATTTTTATATTAATAATATTAATTTCTCATTTAATTAAACTTCTATTTGTAATTTTAAAAGTTCATCGTTAACCATCATGAATTTATTTTCTTATTTTCTATAAGTTAATTTCTATATATAATTTTATAAATATTGAGAGTTTATATAATATTGAGAATGTTAAACTCAAAAATTAACTATTGAGATTAGAAAGTTTAATTATATATAAACTCATTTAACATCTTATATTTAATTCATGTAAGATTGATATTTTAACACTCTCTTTTAAGTAACAATCGGATCAAGATAATTTTTTTGAAAAATTACATAAATATATTAATTTTTTGATTTTTACTGTTTTTTAGTATAAGTGTTAATATATGTTCATTATATTTGGTATATGCTTGATATATTTTTTGTATATGTTTGGTATATGTTATATTTTTTAAAAAATATTTTTAAATATGTAGTATTTTTTAAAAAATATTTTTATAACAGTAAAAATGAAAATTTTTCTAATTTTTTTATATTTTTATAAAAATCTCTAATTTTTTTATTAAATGCAGCTGAGATTTGTAAACTTATAATAAAAATTGAATTGATATATGTGAAAATCTAATACGAGGTGAATAAATAATTTTGAAAGTCCATTATCAAATGAAATATAACTCATAAAAACTTACCACAAAACAAAATTAAAATCAATTAAATATAAAATATATCAAAAATTCAAAATTTAGTTCAAATTATAATTTAACAGGATAGGCAAATTGATTATTTTCTCGCTCTAATATTATTTTATAAATATTTTAAACTTATATAATTTTAAGAATATTAATTTTAAAAGAAAATTATTGAAATTAAAATATTCAATTATATATATATAAACGTATTCAATATTTAGATTTGTCCATGTGAAATTGTTATTTTTAACGAATGATGTATGTTTCATATACACGTGCATCTATATTTATAGGAATATAAAAATGTAAATGGATTTTTTTTTAATTTCCTAAAAAAAATTACTATGCCATATCATTGAAAATTCAATTTGTCAACCTATAAACAAGTATTATTATTATCATTATTATTATTATAAATAAAACATATGGTACAAGTTAATTTTGCTTTTATTTTTAAGTGCATTGAATAATTTAAGTGATTTAATTTTTAAATTATTAAAATATTTAAAAATCTAATCCTTATTATATTCTATATAAATTTTAAGTTGTAATTTTTAATTTATTTAAAATTTTTAAAATAAATATTGACAAACAATTTAAAATAATTTAGTGTTAGAAAATTTTAATCTTAAATACTGAATTAGGTTATCAAACACGCTTTCATAAGAAAAAAATTGTTTTAGCAATAATAAATTCAATATATACATGTCAAAGCATAGGGATAAAAACACACACCATTTCTCAAAAAGGAATTTAACTAATCCTAACAACAAAAATATTTAATAGTAATAAAAAATTATCATTAAGATTATGAAGTTTAAATCTTAATTAGAGTTATATAACATAAGAAAAAAAAAATCAATTCCTTCCTATTCAAAAATTTGTGATATTTAATAAACTATAAATTAATATGGTGATTATTATTATTATTTTTTTATAGAAATATGGGGCAACAAGCCCAGAAACACAAATCAGAAATAAAATTAAGCTGAACAAAATCTACTCCAAGTTACTTCCAAAAAGTCGGTGCGGAGAATGCAAAATCTCGACAGGAGGAACAACCAGCTCATGAAAACCAAAGGTAAGGGTGATATGGAGAGTGTTTGTTTAGAATTCTTGAACTATTTAAATAAGAAGAAATAGAAATAGAAGTTCAAATAATTTATGAGCCAGTTGGGTCGAGACCCGTTTGACCTTTTGAGAGCAGTTTATTTTGGATCTTTATCGGCCATTATTCAATGGGAAACGGCCCAACGAATCAAATTCATCGCTAAAGGGATGATCGACAGTATTTTTAGGTCAAATTTCAATATTTAGACCTTCGTTTTGGCAGTTTTATATTTTTTTATCTATTTTTGACAGTTTTTATTTCCTTATTTAATTTAGGTAGGAAAATATGTTGATACGTTTTTTTAAGACAGTTATTATGTAATATTTTTATTTCTATTATGATGTAGATTTGGTGATTTATTTTCTTTTCGGAATAAATTACCAAATCAGTCTCCTAGAGTTTTCTTAAGTTTATTAACTATAAATAACTTTTAAAATTCTAGGGTTTGATAATTTTTTTATTAATAAAATATTCAGTTTTCTATTTCTGAGTTTCACACTCTTATTTGAACGTTTATACGCTACGTCAGCCAGCCATATTTACCAAGAAATCTGCTGCAAAATTCGCTTCTCTATAAATCACCTCAATGTACATAAACCATTGAAGATCCATGAGACTTTTGATATCAGTGATCAGCACTTGATGGTAATTAATGACAGAACATAAAGCATAGTAAATTATAACACTCTCCAAAATATAAGAGTTGGAGTCTCATCTACCAAAACTTAAATTGATAATAATATACCTGATAAGTGCTTTATCAATGTGTTAAGTCGAATTTTTTGTTGAATGAGTCAATGCTTATAAAATGAATAAGAACATTAGAGAGTTGAGCCTGATGCTTAAGTTAGCAATTAATAGAGTTGGAGAACCTTGACGAAATAAGTGCTCTTCATTCTTTCTGAGAAAAATTTATGAAAGAAGAAAATTAGAGAATTTAGAATGAGCTATCTTTTTTATGCTTAATCCTTTTTTTTTTTGGTGTGATTTGGCGTTGGATAGTAATTGATGTATAGATGATGGCAGATCATCGAAGCAATTTACCTACTTGATTGTTTTAGGCATGTTGTGTCTTCATAGTTGGTGCCTTTTTTTTTTTTTTTTTTTTTTTTAATTTAATCACGTATATTCTCATTTTCGTTTTATAATTAATAAGATTAAATTCTACATCAGAGTTCGTGCCTGCTCCTCCCAATATATACATTATTTATAAATCAATTAATGAGATACAAATATATTTTACCACTTGAAATACACCTCATATTCACATTTAGCCATTATTATAAGAAAACATTGCCATGGACATGCGTAATCATGATATTCCTCGACTTGCATGTCAAAAAGTGAACTTCTACTGTGACTTATTCAATGACTTTTAGTCAAATCGAGTTACTAGAACTGGTAAGAGAGTAGAAACTTGGCATGAAATGAGTATAAGCGAACCAGATCCATCGGTACAAAGTCAGCTTCATATGGATACTCTTTGAAAACGAGAGCGAAGACCAGCCCTGAAAGCATGTTGACACCTAGCCAGGCGATACAAAACTTGAGAGGATTGAGCAGCTTCCCATATGGGTTTTTAAGCCCATAAAGGGGGTGGTTTTTTATATGGGCCTACTTAATTTCAGGCCCAATATATGAAGTTATTATCCCGTATTAGTATCTACTCTTATGAACCTAATTATATTTATAAAATACTGTAAACTCCTATCCTTATCATATAGAAGTGTCAAGAATTTATCAATATATTCTCAGGCATATGAGACAACCAATTATTTTTTTAAAAAAGATAAAATTTATATTAATTAAAAGGAAACGTACTAATAATAAACCATAATCACACATTTTCAATAAAATTATATATGAAAGATATTAAAATAGCGTTTGATTAGTTCTTAATAATTTTTTAATGAAATAATTTCTTAATGGGTAAGAAGTTGTAATTATTTGATAAAAATATTATAATCTCTTAAAATTTTTTAATGAATTAGATTTACACTAAAATTTGAATGATTAAAAGACATTGAGTTTTACATTATTTAAACTTTTAAATTGTTCAAATTATTTAATTGTTTAGAAACATTCAATTCTTAATTATCAAATATTAATTATAAAAAATAAAATCAAATCTAAAGAAAAAATAAATTATTTAAATTATGGATAAAAATGAATCAGAGGTCGTCGTATTTATTAGAAATGCAATTAAAAAAAAAAAAAAAAAAAACTCGCTCAGAATCTTAAAATTTGGGTAGTTGAGGTAACCTATTTTTTATTTTTGTATCATCACACATAAATATGCATGCATGGACTATTTCAATGAATGATATAAGTTAATTATTAGAGATGAAGAAAATTTCGAGTCAAAGTTTGTTTCCGCAGTCAGTGGAAATTAAAGGAGGAGATAAAATATAATATTGGATCAAGGTAGTAATTATGCAAGCAGAGAAGTACTTGATCATGTCCTATTGTCCCTTTTATCTTTTTAATTTTTTTCATGTTAAATGTTTTTCTAATTACTATAACAAATCTTTACACAGTCAATAAAAGACAACTGAATAATTTCTCTTTCAATGAAAATAAGAAGTCAGCAATGGCCATCAATTTTTTCTTGTAGTACATGCTAAGTCAAATATATATATGAACTAATATTCAATTATTATCACTATTAATGGTTTATTTTGGTCTATGCTATTTAGTAAAATGAACATATTTCATTTTATATCTTATTTTTTATTTTATATTTTTTTTTTATATTTTATCACTTATTTTTTAAAATATTTTAACAGTTAATATTTTTCATAAATAATATGACACATAAAAAAAAAAATGAAATAGAAGATGAAATATATAATAAGACGAAAGATTTAAATTTACTTAATAATATATATCTTAAATAAAATGCAAGTCACATTAACACATAATCATCAAGTTCATGATTAATTAATTAGTTTTATTAATTAAATTAATACGGGCAGCTCAAAAGGTCTTTTGAATGAAATTAATTAAATTAGGCAGATCCTTTAAAAACAAAAAAGAGGTTTTTATGGAAATATGCAATATTATGTGGAATTCATATATGATTTTTTTCCATAGAAAAAATAGATAATTTTCCTTCGAGAAAAATCATATAAGGGCAAAACTATGTAGAATTTTGGAAGGACAATAGCTTTTTCAAAACTCTTAAATATTAAAAAAATTACCCCTAAAATTTTATGTAATTTTTTAAAAACATAATAATGGCATCATGTACATTAAAATATAATCTAATAGTAAATATATATTTTTTTCGATAATAAATTCAGAATCGAATCTCTCTTTTTTAATGCTAAAAAAAAAAAAACAATGACATCATAAAATTATTAATATTATAAGTGTATTCTCTTATTTTATGTTTATTTTCACTTATATTTTTACCTTATATTTATTTGACCATTCTGTATTTAATATTTTAATTCTACTCCTGTATAAAGAGATGAAAATTTTGAAAGCATTTGCATCTTTACAGAATAGATATATATATATTATTCAAGAAAGAAATTGGGCTAAAGTATCGACTTTCAATATGTTTGACATTTTTGTGCAAATTGACAAAATTTTTGATTCAATAATATGGAGAAGGGCAGATTAAAAGATCATATCATGACAAAAAAGAATTGACGTTTTGTGCACAATGTTCTCATTGGAAAATCTGTGCTCTTACCGACGAATCTTATGTAACCAAATAATATCATTCAACTATATTAAATATCTGTTTTATAATACAATAAATTATATAGTAATTAATCTCTAATTTACATACCTAAATATCTTCCATGTACAAAATAAAAAAAAAAAATTTAGAAAAATAATAATGTTATTTTATATATTCTTACATATTAATGTAATCGGAAGTTAATTGAAACAAGAAAGAACAATATTCAAGAGTGAGTATTAGATGTTTGATTTATATTCATGATATGATATATATGAACTTCACACGAGCTTTAAATTTTATATTTTAAGCATAATAAAATTAATATTTAATTTAATAAAGATTCTTTAATGAATATTTTTAGAGTATTGGTTTGAGAAATAATTAATTTAGATAAAATTTAATTAGTTGATAAATTATAAAATTAATTTTATTTAATTATAATCATTGTTATTATTAAGAGTACTGATATATTAACATTTCTACTTTTCTTCATTTTAAATTAATTTTGTATAAATCATTTGTCTTTTAATCTGTATTTTAAAGTCTAAGAATGCTTCTCAGAAGAATCCAATTTTTAAATGTCCTTTGGTCCATTATTAATCATATATTCCAAGTAGTTTTGTATAGTACAGTAAGAATTTATAATATTGTTGGAATTTATATAAATTATATTAATTAAAATATATATTAATTAATCGAATATTAATTTAATTTATTAACTGAAATCAAAATCATAAAAAATTATTATATAATAAAATTAGGATTAATTATAAAAAAAATCATAAATTATTCGTGAAATTACAATTTCATCACAAACTAAAATTTTTGATAATTTTATACATATACTTTTAATTTTTAGCAAATTTAACATGGAATCAAAATCCGGTAAGAGCTCTAATGTAGGAGCTGATATGATAATTTTTTTTATTATTTTTGCTACGTCAGCATCTGAATAGGAAATTAAATCGAATCAAATTAAATCGAACCAATTTAAATCGATCTATTTGATTCAAATTTTCAAACTTTAGTATGATTCGATTAATTTTTTCGAAATTTTGATTTTTTTAATTCGATTTGATTTAAAAAAAAAAACTTAATAATTTTTTTTATTATGTTAGATTATTTTTTTGAAATTTTAGTTTTTATTTTGGTTCGATTTTGAAAGTTTTATTTCGGTTCAGTTCAAATTGAACCCAACAATTGCTTACCTTTTTATTTTTTTTTTTAATTTTCTAGTCATTCAATATCAAAATACTAAAATTGGTTAAGTTCAATTTGGATATTTCGTTTTTCTTTTGAATATCGAAATAATTAAATCGAACCAAACTGAAATAGAAAGCAAGAATATCGAAATAATTAAACCGAATCGAACTGAAATAGAAAGCAAGTTATTCAAATTGAATCGATATATTTTGGTTCGGCTATTCAGTTATTTAAATAAAATAAGTGAATATATATATATATATATATTGATTGGTTTGGTTTATTCGGTTTCTTTTTAAAAAAATCAAATCGAATTAAAAAAATCAAACTTTCAAAAAAATTAAATCGAACCAATCAATTCAAATTGATTTGGTTTAATTTGATTTTCTAGTCAGATACTGACATGACAAAAATGATAATAAAAATTACCACGTCAACATGCCACATCAACTCCGGTACTGAAGCTCTGACTGGATTTCTGTTTCGTGCTAAATTTGTCAAAAATTAAAAATATATGTATAAAATTATCAACAATTTTAGTTCGTAATAAAATTATAATTTCGTGAATAATTAATATTTTTTTTATAATGAACCTAAAAAATTATTAATTTATCAAGTATTACTTTAAATTGGTTTTACTGTACATGAAAGTAAGCTAGTGTACATATGTTATACCATTTGATAGTAATACTGCAATATATATATATATATATATATATATATATATATATATATATATATAATTCAATAAAAATCTGTTAAATCAGACATTTAGAAACACAATTGTTAACTAATTTGAATGATGAATATTTGATCCAAACCAATAAAATAAATATAATACATACATCATAAAATTATTATATTTTTGATTTAATGATATTAAAATTATTTTCAGAATTAAAAATTATCAAATTTTATGTCAGAGTTAAATTTATAAAAAAAAATAAAAATAAAGATATATTAGGTGTGAAAAATTCAATGAAAAATTGAAAATGGATGCATAAGATCATAATGTATGTGGGAACACAATAAAAGGCTTTTAGTCTGCAAGATTGACTTATTAAGAGTAATGGTATAAATTACTTGAAGCTTGATTAACGGTTTTAAACTACCAACAAATGAAGACCATGCCAATACCTGAAATTACGAGTGATAGCCAATCGACCCCACTTTCCTTTATATTAATCACGCCATTAGTCCCGGCTTTTCACTCCTTTATAACTCCACTCACTGCCACTTCTCCCCTATCACCCCACCCACCCCTCTCAAACTAAAGAAGAAAAAAAATGTCCACTCTTTCTATCTTTTTCCTCTTCTTCTTCTCCCTCCTATCTTCCCATTTCGTTTTCTCTTCCCCAGTTCAAGATCCTGAACTAGTAGTGCAAGAAGTACACAGGTAATGTACTCTATTTTTCGCACATATTAAATTCATATACTTTATACTAATATCTATTAATTCGAGTGATAAATACGCAACTAGTTTCTTTTATTAAGATCTCTATTTTAGTCTTGTGAATGAATTAAAAAATAAATATTTAAAGAGTTTTGTCTTTTATGAGTCTTATATAATTCGATTTCAGATTAATCGGAGTCGACTTGATATTAGGCTGTTTAAAAGAAGAAAAAAAAAATCATATGCTTTGTCATCATACATTAGGATTTACATTTAAACTCACCGTTTTATGAATGAATGTAATATTACCGCAAGAGTGTAAGAGTAGTATTTTTTTTTTTTTTAATTATCATTTAAGTTGCGATTGAATTTCCAATTCGTAACTTACATTTTCAAATACGACTTCTCTACTGTAGGAGTATAAATGAATCAAGAAGGAACCTTGGCTACCTATCATGTGGAAACGGCAACCCGATTGATGACTGCTGGCGATGCGACCCCAATTGGGAGAGAAACCGCCAGAGATTAGCAGATTGTGCTATTGGGTTTGGGAAGAATGCGATTGGGGGAAGAAATGGGAGAATTTATGTGGTGACAGATACAAGTGATAATGATGCTGTGAATCCAAAGCCAGGGACATTAAGGCATGCTGTAATTCAAGATGAACCATTATGGATTATTTTTAAAAGAGATATGGTAATTCAATTAAAACAAGAATTAGTAATGAATTCTTACAAAACAATTGATGGAAGAGGTGCTAGTGTTCACATAGCTGGAGGACCTTGCATTACAATTCACTATGCTACAAATATCATAATTCATGGTTTACATATACATGATTGTAAACAAGGAGGTAATGGTAATATAAGAGACTCTCCTCACCATTCAGGGTGGTGGACTCAATCTGATGGTGATGGGATTTCTATTTTTGCTAGTAAACATATTTGGGTTGATCATTGTTCATTGTCTAATTGCCATGATGGTCTTATTGATGCTCTTCATGGATCTACTGCCATTACTCTTTCTAATAACTTCATGACCCATCATGACAAGGTCATGCTCTTGGGTCATAGTGACTCTTATACTCAAGACAAGGATATGCAAGTTACTATTGCCTTTAATCATTTTGGAGAAGGCCTAGTGCAAAGAATGCCAAGGTAATATATTATTATATTTATTTTATAATATCCAAAATTTTTGAAAAGAATAATTATCAGTATTTGAACTACTCATCTCTTGTACTATAATTTGATTTTAAAAGGGCTTTGTTTATTTTGAGAATTGCAGGTGTAGACATGGATATTTTCATGTAGTGAACAATGACTATACCCATTGGGAAATGTATGCCATAGGTGGAAGTGCTTCCCCTACAATCTACAGTCAAGGCAATAGATTTCTTGCGCCTAATGACAGGTCAAAGAAAGAGGTGAGTACATATGTGAAAGTCTCTCTCTCTCTCTCTCTCTCTCTCTCTCTTTATTGGAGCATTGGCTAAGAAGAATTGAATATGAATGTATTTTCCATGCATATATGCACTTATTATTATATTATATTTAAGTGTGTCTTTTATTTATTTATTTTGTAATTAATAAAACTTTATTAAGGTTTAAATCATTTTTGAAAACGATTTTAATATCATTAAATCAAAACTTATCGATAAAGTCTTAATTATTCTTTTGGTTTATTAACGGTCATAATACTAATTATTAATAAAGTGAAAATAAAACATGTATGTAGGTGACCAAACATGAGCATGCACCGGAGAGTGAGTGGAGGAATTGGAACTGGAGGTCGGAGGGAGACTTATTGCTGAACGGTGCATTTTTCCGGCGATCAGGTGCGGGAGCATCTTCAAGCTACGCAAGGGCTTTTAGCTTGAGTGCAAGACCATCTTCTCTTGTGGATTCAATGACTAGAACTGCTGGTGCACTTAATTGCAGGAAGGGTTCTCATTGCTAATGAAAATTATATAACAAAAACATCAAGAAAATGAGTATAGGCCTTAACTGGCCAAATAGTATAGTGTGTACTACTAGCAGATTTTGGTGTCTGTGGCTTTGGCTATCTTACTTGTTGACAACCTCTGTTATTTTGCTGCTTTGAAACTTTACTGGTTTGGACTATAATTGACAATCCTTGTCTTGTTAAAGCAAAAGGCAAGAACAAGAACAAGAACAGAAGTGTTGATTATATGTTTAAAACTTCCAGTTAACTTCATATAATATCATGAAGTATGTGATTATACAGACTTATTAACTCGACTATAATTTAAATTATGCATTTACAGACTTAATGAAAATTCTATATCTAATTTAAGTACTAAATTTACATAATAAAATGACAATTTTTCCTTAGTAGTAAAGTAACTCAAAATAAATACATCGAAATATAGCCTAATGGTAAATACATATTTTCCTGAACAATAAACTTTGTAATAATTCTCTTCTCCCCAATGCTAAAAAAAAAAAACCTCAAAATAAATTGTAGTCTTGATAGGTAAATAGTCTTATTCATACATTTGAGAAATATTTTATAATTAAGGCTATAATATGAGTAAGATTATATCATTATGACAAATATTTTTAAATTAAAAAATGATTTAGATTAATTTTTAATGTTTGAACTCTTAATTGTCGAATTGAAAATTTTGGTAAATATAAGAATTAAAGATTAATAATTCAAAATTATAACTAATCAAAAAGCTCAAAATTTTTGATATATATTTGTAGCAAACTGTAGGTATCTAATTTTTTATTTTTTAGCTTTCAACTATTAATTAATCATTAATTATTGACTACAATTATGAAACAAATTTTATATATATTTTTTTAAAGTATTGAATAATTAAATATCATTTGAATCCATAATAATGAGACTTGATCAAATTTTACACTAATTATCACTTACTAAAAAAAATTTATATAGTTAATTCCAATTAATTTTGAAATTAAAGTGAAGTTGAGTTGAGTTGTATTGAATAATTAAATTTAAAAAAAAAAAAACTACTATTAATGAGGTTAGAATTTTCATATTCACTTCTAAATCTAAAATTTTAAACTAGCTAGGGATAATAGATATGATTAAAATTAAACCAAATGAGTAGAACCATAATTACCATCTCATTAGAGTAATAATTAGTGATAGAGCTTGTTGTGATCTGGAGAATATCGATCTTATTCAGGAGTAATTACATTTTGACTTTTATCTTTAGTCTGTCATAATCAAAGACTTATAACAATGGACAATGTGAAAAGAAGCAAAAAAGACACCTCCTGGAGCAAAAAATTTCCTGGAAACAGATAGGAATTTGCCATTCTTGAAAGCTGAAAAATGCAACAGCCGACCCCACCACAACCTTACAAATACTTTCCTCCGTCAATCATGGAGAAACACCTGGAAATGAGGCCTATCATTGACGGTGTTTGTGGGGCAAAACATATATACAATCCCATCATCCATTATTATACTGTGCTCGTGGGGAAGAAACTCTGCTAATTCCCGCATGCAAAGCACATAAGACAACCCATCATTTCATCAGCTTCAAGTCAAAGTTTGTTATTTAAGTTCACTTAATTAAGGAAAATTCTTACCCTTTTGCAAATTATTTATTTTGGTTATATATAAAGCATTTAATTTTGCCATTCAAATAGCCAATTCTATCAGTCCCATTTACACAAATTTACAGCCGAGCATAATGCATTTGCCAACAATGGTTTGTAATATAGGCTTCGCTTCATATCCATGTTAAGATTAATGTGAAAAATTTATATTTTATTTTTAAATTAATCAAAAGAGTATAACCTTATTTATATATATCTAATAAAGCTAAAAGAAAAATAAATACAGATCAAATAAAGATTTCTAATTAATATATAATTATTAATATAAATTAAATTTCTATTCTACAATATAGGAAGTATACAAAATTTTTAATACAAGTGAAATTCTTATTTTACAATATGGGAAGTATCTCTAACACCCCCTCAAGTTGATGCTGGAAGATCTTGAAAGCATAATTCGACATGATTTGGAATGAACAAATGATGACCCAAGGGCTTTGTAAAAATATCAGCAAGCTGATCATCAGATTTAATAAACTGAACCTGCAATTTCTTGCCAGTTATAAGCTCAAGAACAAAATGATAATCCAGTTCAATATACTTAGTACGAGCATGAAAAACAAGATTAGAAGATAAACAAACAGCTTCC
Organism: Aleurites moluccanus; assembly: GCA_948193065.1. NCBI lineage: Eukaryota > Viridiplantae > Streptophyta > Magnoliopsida > Malpighiales > Euphorbiaceae > Aleurites > Aleurites moluccanus. The sequence continues at coordinate 33,799 of CANXYC011290967.1, forward strand.
AGATTATCACACCATAGAATAGGCGAACAAGATGGAGAAAAACCAAGCTCCGATAATAAAAACACAATCCAAACTGTTTCAGAAGAAGTATTAGCAAGCGCCTGGTACTCACTCTCGGTAGAAGAGCGAGCAATAGTATGTTGCTTCTTTGCCATCCAAGAAATAAGATTATGACCCATAAAAATAGCATAACCAGTAATAGACCGCCTATCATCCTGGCAACCAGCCCAATCACTATCTGCAAAACATTGTAAATGGAGAGATGAATTACATGAGAAATATAGTCCTATGCGCAAAGTGCCTTTGAGATAGCGTAATAGTCGCTTAAGAGCCGTCCAATGATCCTCATTAGGTTGATGCACAAAATCTGACAAAACTTATTAATAGAGAAACAAATGTCCGGACGTATAAAAGTAATGTATTGTAAAGCACCCACAATATGACGATAACGCTCAGGATGAGAAAATATAGAAGTCGAATCTTTGGATAATGGTGGCGCAGAAGCCATAGGAGTGGCACAAGCTTTAGCATCATTCATTCCTTCCCTATGCAAAAGATCAGAAATATATTTATGTTGTGTAAGCTGCATACCCAAAGTAGTATGAGTTATCTCTATGCCAAGAAAAGTTGCAAGTTTATGAAACCAAGCACATGGTGCTTGCTTAAGCCCATACAAAGATTTATTACGTTGGTAAATATAATTCGGTTTTAGAGGATCGACATAACCAAGCGGTTGTTCCATATATATAATTTCATCAAGAGTACCATGTAAAATGGCATTAGAAACATCAAGTTGCTTAGTAGACCATTTAAATTTTTTTGCTAAGGGCAATACCATGTGAATGGTGGTAGCTTTAACAACTGGACTAAAAGTCTCATTATAGTTAATACCATTTTTCTGTGTGTACCCTTTGGTCACTAACCGAGCCTTGTACCTGTCAATAGTACCATCACGTTTCTTTTTAATTCGAAAAATTCATTTATTCCCAACAACATTCACACCACTCGGTCTAGGTACCAATTGCCATATATTATTACGTTGTAAAGCATTAATCTCATCTAACATAACTTTTTGCCATTAAACATATGGTTTGGCTTTAGTATATGAAATAGGTTCTATGTCTAAGTAATTAGTGGATGATTTGCTTTCAGTTATCAAGGCTTTTCTAGAAGGTATTGCGGTGGTATGAAGAGACATGGAATAAATACGGGCTGCTGTTTGTGGATGGGTGGCATCGGGTTGGGGCTGCTGAAGTTGTAGCGATGGCGGGTTGACTTGAGGTGTGACTTGAGGCTGTTGAATAGGTGAATAGAAGTTTGATAAAGGTCTTATTTTATGCTGAGATGAAGGTGGTGTTGATTCTGTACTTGATAATGGTAAATTATGAGGTATATAGGAGGACTGTGGTGTTGGTAATTGAGAAGAAAACAAAGAACTTGGTTGGGTATGGGAAAATAAAGAATTAGTAAATGAAGGCATACCTGATAGTGGGGCTGTTTGTGGTTCCAATGAGGTTGAGTTTGTATGTGAAATTATCAACCATGGATTAGAAGAAGAACCTGTACATGTGCCTGTAGACTGATGTAAATTTTTAAAAGGAAAGACTGACTCATCAAAACGAACATGCCGAGCAATATAAAGTCGTCCAGTTAATGGATTAAAACACCTATATCCTGCATGATTAGGTGAGAGACCCAAATAAATATAAAGTTGTGAACGATAGAAAAAATTATGAGAGTTGTAAGGTCTTAAAAGAGGAAAGATTGCACAACCAAAAATTTTAAATTCTTTATATTTGGGATATTGCTGAAACAACTTAAAAAATAGACTTTGTGTAGCAGTAGAGACACTAGATGACATACAATTAATAGAATGAACTGCAACATCAAAGCAAAAATTCCAAAAATTTAAAGGAATGTGAGCATGGGCTAAAAGTGTGAGACTAGTGTCAACAATATGACGAATTTTTCTTTCAGATAAGCCATTTTGCTTATGTGTATAGGGACATGCAATACGATGAAGAATACCAACTTGTTTAAAATATGTATTTAAACTTTGATATTCACCACCCCAATCAGAATGAAAAGCACGAATTGGAGTTTGAAATTGACGCAGAACATAAGATTCAAACTGTTTAAAAATAGTTAAAACCTCACTTTTATTTTTCATAAAATAAATCCATGTAAACCGACTGAAATCGTCAACAAAAATAACAAAATAACGATGACCATAGTGAGATAACATAGGGACAAGTCCCCAAATGTCAAAATGTATGATTTCAAAAGGTTGAGAACTTAAATGTGTAATAGTCGAAAATGGTAATTTATGTAATTTTCCTAAAGAGCATGAATGACAAATAGAACTGGGACTAAGATCCTAAATTAAAATTTTTGATAACTTGTTTGACTTTTCTAATATTAGGATGACCGAGTTTAGCATGCCAATCTTCATGTGGTGGAGATGAATTCGTAGAATGCACTTCCTTCTTTTGAGCACGTGGTTGACACATCACATACAAGTCTTTCCTACTTGGGCTATGAAAGAGTAGTTTCTTGGTTTCCTGATCCTTGATAGAAAAATGAGTTGTCCAAAATTTAAAGAAAGTGTTATTGTCTTTAGCGAATTGATTAATGAAAGTAAATTTTTAATTATACAAGGAACATATAACACATTATTCATATTTAAGGAACCATGTGAATAAGGAAAAAAAACTTTGTCAAGATGAGAAATTTGCAAACCTTGACCATTCCCGACATGGAATTGATCACCCCCTTTGTATTCAGAAACACTGCTTAATGTGGAAATATCAGGTGTAACATGTGAATTCGCACCCGTATCAGGATACCAAAAATGATGATCACGACTATGATTATTGTAATGAGAGGGAGAAGTGCCACCTAAAAAGTTAAAATTAGGTTGGGGTTGAAACTGTCGATGAGATTTATTAGAGTACCGGCGACAACAATGATCAACAGTGTGATTGTGCATGCCACAAATCTGACAAGAGCCTTGAAAACCACGTCTGAAATTCGGATTGAATGAGGAAGCTTGGCGTGATGCTTGAAGAGGCTGCTGCTGCGACATCGACAATAGTTGTTGCTGTGAGGTTGACAGTAGCCCACCCATAATAGATAATAACTGTGATATGGAGAAGGTAGATGGGCCAGACCTGTTCAGGTAACTAGCAACAGGAGTATTCATACTATTTAAAAGAATTTCATGAGCCACAAGTTGCCTATGAAGTTCATGAAATGAGACTGGAGTTGGGCGAAAATTAAGAACAGTAATAATGTTATGATAGTCACTCCCAATATTTCAATAAATAATAGCATTAAATTCAGCCGGAAAAACTGTCCTTCCCGCAACTTATAATTTATCCGCAAGAGATTTGGCTTTGTTGAGATAAGAGCTAACAGATAGATCATTTTTCTTGAGTTCTTGTAACTCAATATTGAGTTGAAGTTGACAATTCTGATTAATGGCTCCAAAAGCATGAGCAAAAGCCTGCCATACCTGTAAAGATGTAGTAAGGCCAATCAAGTATGAAAAAATTTCCTCAGTAAGATATGAGAGTAACCAGAAATAAAGCATCTGGTCAAGTAAAAACCATGGTTTATAGGTAGGATTTGGAATTTCATGAGGATTTTCACCAGTACTCAGAATAGTTAAAAGACGAGAAGAAATAGTTCCATCAATAAAGGAGGTAAGTTTTTGATAATTAAGTAGGGAAATAAATTGAGCTTTCCAAACTAGATAATTTTTGCTGGTTAATTTTACGGAGAAATTTTGATGAGTGTCAATAGAGGGAATAGAAGAAATTGGGTTAGAGGATGAAGAAGTAATAAAACCATCAGAAAAGAATTATGGAGGACTGTGAAAAATAAAAGAAACAAGAATTATTGGAGGCACCGAGAAAGAGAAACAAAAAAAATTATATATCTCATAGGAGTATAAGCTCTGATACCATATTAAAATTATTGTGAGAAGTTTATATTTTATTCTTAAATTAATCAAAAGAGTACAACCCTATTTATATATATCTAATAAAGCTAAAAAAATATAAATATAGAATAAATAAAGATTTCTAATTAATATATAATTCTTAATATAAATAAAATTTCTATTCTATAATATAGAAAATATACAAAATCTTTAATAAAAGTAAAATTTCTATTATATAATATAAAAAGTATCTCTAATAATCCGAACTAGTCACTAGCTTGGCCAGTCTTTCAGAAGTGGTAGGTCCCACTCCGAAACAAAATGTTACCAGCATTAAATATATAAACAACCTGAAGTAGCTTTGCAAGGATCAGCTTTTTATACTAAATGGATCGGCCAGTTAATTCGTCCAAAAATAACTCTAATTTTTATATATTTGTTGTTACATAAACCTTCTCTTTAATATAGTGCAGTGGTTTATTTGTGATGAAAACAGGTGACGTGGAAGTATATAGTATCATGTTGTAATATATAGACAACTCTATATCTGATTTTAATTATATACAAAATTAGCATATACTTTTGAAATCTTTCAGGTTTGATTTGAATAATTTCAAATAAACTTTTATTTTTAGTATTCTGCCTTGTGATTTCAAAGAAACCTAGAACTCTAGCTTGAATAGGCAAGTTGATAGTTGTTCACCTCTTTTTTTCAAATAAAAAGTATCATTTCTATTTAAAAACGTTTTATCTCTATTTAAAAACGTTTTATCTATTTTTAATTAAAAAAAACGTATCTTATTTTTAAAATGAAGAAAACAATCTGTTTTATCTTCAGTCAAGGCACATCAGGGATTATATGACTAATTTAAATAAGGCTTCCTATTATAAAAGAATTACTTTCAAGAACTGAATAAATCCAATTATAATAAATTATAAATTAATCCACTAAAATTTCGTAATTTTACTCCTTATTTAAATTTGAAGTTCCAAAATTATTAAATACTTATTTAATTTCCTATGTTAAAATTATAGATACCAATCAATTAAATTAAATTAAATTACTAATAATTTAATTTAATTTCCAACTTAATATCTTAAAATTTACACTTAACTTATTTCATATGTTAGATATAAAACTCACTTGCAAAGTTTACACAATGAAAATTTATAAGCTTTCTCAAGAGTTATCATTAATCTCTAGACCGAGACATAAATTCCATCAATAAATTGATATTTCACAAAATATACATGATCATCATCCAACTCATTGGGTTTATTGATTCATAATAAATCTCGCTTTTTAAGAAATCAAAACAACAAAAATGCACACTGTTATATCAACTAAAACAGGATTAAGAGTACAAGTACTCAAAATAAACTAGAGAATTTATTTTATAAAGTCAGTATAAAAATATTTATCTCTACTTGGTCATGTTTAATACATACATAATGTACTAACACAAAAGGTTGAAATTATACCATTCCCATAATTAAGATAAATTATATTTAATTTTGTACTACAATTATACTAATTGTGTGTCCAACTCCATCTTAGATTGTGAACATTAAACTTATTAATTTATAATAATTGATGATTTAATTTTTTGCATATAAATTAAACTCTATATACCAAATCATCTACTACATAAGATAAAGGACACATATAGATATATAAAACAAACAAATGATATATTCAATGTAAATTTTAATTAATGTAATAAATAATTATTCTAGAGTTAATACTATTATATAGTGTCCGGTTCATAGTATAAATTCTATCAATTTGAACGTGACTTCTTGATAAATAAAAATTGATTTTTAGGGTGTAATCTCCTAATTTAAATCTGCAGAGGGTGTAATCTCCTAATATAAATCCGCAGTATTTGAAGTCTCTGATATTTAAATATTAAGTTTTTTGAATCAATCAAATCAAAATCATTTGTATTGTCTTGGAATCGTCCATTATAATATGATTTCATGACCAGTTGTGGCCACTTAAACCTTAAGATTAAGCAGCTGCACTTGATCATTTTCATTAATATATTGCTCGATCACATAATCACCAATTTTTTGGATATGCATTAAATTTTTGTCTTTAAGTTCAACCTTTGTACGACCATTGTACTTTAATTCTTCAATTTTGACTTCTTGTGCACTTAACCTTGAATGTTTTATTGAAAGACTCACAATATGAGCATCTTTGGAATAATTGGAAGGTCGTCTATGTCCTTGCTCCTCATGGTAGCCATAAATAGGCCGAGAAACATGTGGACCAATTGTCATCATAAGTGAGCTTATCATTAGATTCATGTTGAGATCGTCTATAATCTTGCTATTCAATATGATTATAATTCGACCTAAAATCATTACATATGGATCGATCACTATCATTAGTAGAATAAGTTTATTCATTATATTTTTCTTCATAAAAAATATTGATATTTTTATCAATCGACCATATATTTAGATTCTTAACTTGTCTCTCAAAATCAATCGGCCTATATATGTAATATGAATTAGATTTATTATATATGGGCCAAACATAGGACATCTCTCGCCCTTTAAGATCAATTGGTCTATTAATTTCACTCAAATGATTTGAGTGAAAATTATTATATTTGTGGCAATCATAAAAATAAGAATTATTGGATATAAGTTGCCATAAGACATTTCTAAATTCTCAATAGTTCTAAATAAAGTACAACATTTAAATTGAAAAGATGAAAAATTATAAGGCTGATAGGTGCCCTTATCATGTCGAACATTGGATCAATGATTCGTGATGAAAATTACTCGGCTGTTGTATTATATGAATAGCTACTGTTAATAGTTTGATAGGCCGCTCTATGCAAAATTTTCTTGTGAATTTGAGTCGATTCACTATAAATTATGGTTGGTTACACTCCTAAAACAACCCCTAATCGATCAAGACAATTATTCAATTTTACAAAAGATTTTTTTAAATTCTTTTAGGTAATTAAATTTTCTTCAAAAATTGGCCGAAAGATTTCAACAAAGTATTGGACATGATTTGCAATATTTGAACTTGTATACTATTGCAATATATATATTTTTTTCTAATTTATGGATGGATGTTTGACGGTATTATTCTCAGTATTAGACATCTTTTTGACTTAAAAAAAATTCACTAGGTGTGTTAAAAAATATTTATCATAAAATTAAGCTAAGTAGATTAATTATTTAGGTTACAAGAAACTATTAATCTAAATTAGGATGATCACATAAATTTAGAGAAAAATGATTTTTATTGTTGTGAGTGATAAAAGATAAAAGTATACAATGAGGCATTTATATAGACAATTAGCTAATCCTAATTATGTGTCATTAGGGCTCAAATAAGTCGAATCGTTTGTGAGCGGCTCGATAAAAGCTTGTTCGCGTTTAGCTCATTTTATAAATAAGCCAAATTTGAGTCTTACTTGAGGTTCGAATAATAAACGAATCGAGTTTGAGTAAAATTAAATTCATCTTAATTAGACTTGTGAACATCTCGATTATAAATTCGTAAACAAACTCGCAATAAACTTGATTAATAAGATTGATAAAAGCTCTATTATTATTATTATTATTATTATTATTATTAATCTAATAATTTTGATAATTTAAAAAATATATTTTGAAACTTTTAATTTTTTTTAATTTAATTTAATTAAAATACACTCCATATAACTTTTAAATGAGTATTATATAATTATAATTATATTTTTGTAATACTAATAGAGTTTTAGATTAAGATTTTTTTGGTATTAATATAATTTATTATTTTAATTTTTAAAAATATATATTTTTTATTAATTAATATTTTTGAGATACATGTAATGCTCATTTTTATAATTAACTTTTTTATTATTAATTGAATGTTTTTGCTTTTATGTTAATTTTAAATATTTTTTTTTGTTATAATTACTTTATTTGAAATAAATATTTACCATAAATAAATTTTAAAATTAATTGAATTTCAGTTTAAATCCAATTAAATTATAATTTAATGAGTTAAGATTGAGTTGAACTCAATTATAATCTTTTTATGAGCCGCTCGAGCTCGTAATAAGCCGAGTTTGAACATGATTTTTTGTTCGATATGAAATTCAAGCTAGAAAAAAAAACAACGAACCGAACTTTATGTATCATACCTAATTAAAATACTTTTTATACAAGAAAAGTTAATAAAAAAAATAGTTATTTACAATGAAAATAAATAATAAAGTCTACCTTAAATTAAAGTAAAAGATACAGATTTTATACAAATTTGATATTTTTGGTCTGTGTTAACAAGCATCTAAGATAGTGTAGTGTGTGCAAAGTGCAATAAAATATGTAACTTGAGTATATGAACTAAAATAATGTAATGATTAATAAATTCTTGACTTTTTTTTTAAACAATTTAGAAGGAAGTTTTTTTAAGCATTATGTTATACATTTTCTTATTTTCAAGTAGGAATAATTTGATCAATTTATATATAATTTCTAATAAGTGCTTAAATATTAAGAAAAGTTAAATAGGAGGAATTAATTGGACATTATTTTTGTTTTGGGACAATAATTCCATTGTTCAATTGACATGCATAGTCTTTTTCAAGTTCGATATTATTTAATTGTGAAAATTTTATCTATAATATTATTAATAGGAAGAAAAAGAGCACCAACTTAAAGATGGCCAGACACAAGGTATTTTTCTGCACTAAAAGTTCTACATAAAAATAAAGATTAAAAAAAAATAGAAAATTAAAATAAAATAACCTTCATATCTAGCTATTTTTCCTAGCCAAAAAGCCTTTTTTTTTAGTGCGGTGAATGAAATTTTTTTTAAATAAATTTAATTCAACGTATAGGATAATAAATTACTAATAATAATTAGATATTAATAAATAATAAGTATCCATAAGATTAATATATAAGATTTTCATTATAATTAATATATTAATGTGTTAGATTATTATTGATTATTTAAAAATTTATCGGTAAAATAGACGTAAACTATATCATGCACATATACCCTAGTAATTTAATTAAACAATCATAAATTTTAAAAACTTGTAATTTTATTAATGAGTTTTTAGTTTAGTGTTATTGAAGTTATTTTTTGAATTGGATCATGTACAATTTTGAAAAGAAATTCCAATCATTTTTATTGGCTCAATCATTTCTTTTAACAGAAAGAAACTACATAATTGTCCAAATAAACGACAGTTTATTGTAGGGTTTAAACGACAAATTTAAATATTTGCAGTCGTTTTTACAGGTTCAGCATTTCCCTGAAATAAATTAGCAAATAGTTTTATTGGACTTTGGACAAAAAATAAATACTAATAGTACCCAAATAAATGACAAATAATAATGTCGTTTACATGCAGACGGTTGGTTTCTCCATGAAAATATTTGGACAAATCACGAAACATCGTCTTCTTGGATTTTTCAATATTCCAAGAAGTTGCAGAATGATGTTTGTGGCAGCACTTAAAACCAGTTTTTGTAGGCTTTTCGACTCATTCTATTGCCCTTCTTACTTGTTTACTTCATCACTTGCGCTTCTACTAAATTCTGAAAGATGTGTCTGATATACAATTAACACTGACAACAGAACTTCTTCTTATTCTTCTTTTCTTTTTTTAAAGCTCACGTCCATTTTTCATGATATAATTCTTTTATTTGATTTTTTACCTTGCATTTTTTTTTTATTTAGTTTGGTTTAAAAAATAAAGCCAACTAAAAATTCGAATTGATTTATGGTTTGAGTTTTTTTTTTTTTTTTTTATTTCAAACTAAATATATATATTATTTTTTACTATTATTACAATTAAATATATTTGATTTATTTTATATATAATCACATTTTTTTTAACTTAATATTATGTTCAAATGATATTTTATACCCGACATTATAGGTATGAACATGATAACATTATTCCAATTCCAAATTTTTTTAGCGTTTCATACCTATAATGTTCAAATGATGTTTTATTTTGTTAAACATAATCCAAATAATATATAATCACATATGATCAAGAAAGCATAAATAAAGAAATTAATTAACGTAAAATTTCTCTCCAATCCCAAAGAAGGGTTGAAATTAACTTGATTATTAATCCGCACAAAATGAACAGAGAACTTTTCTGAAAGGCTGCCTCTAGTAAATAATATAATTGCTTAAACATATTATAAAAACTTAAACAAGCAAAACAATCTCATCAATCAAGATTCATGCTTTGCATGATTACAATAAAAATTAATTAGTTTAAAAAAAGAAGAAGAAAGCTTAATTAAAAGGACAAGAACAAGAAACCGGCAGCAATACTAGCAATAAGGGACAATTTGACAGTAATGGCATTACTAGCAGTGGGAGCATCAGCAGGAGAATCACTGGCAGCGCCTGGACCATCAGCGGATGTTACTGGACTATCAGCTGCAGGGGTGCTCTCGCTGGCTGGAGAAGGAGGAGAAGATATTTCAGCTTCAGGGGAGCCTGCAGGGGTAGTTGATTCTCCTTCTCTAGAAGCCGGAGATGGGCCAGAGGAAGAAGAAGAAGTGGGTTCACCAGCAGCATCAGGTCCACTAACAGCATCAGGACCATCGGCAGGAGATTCAGCAGTGGGCCTTCCAGCTGAGCTCTTAGGTGATTTAGCAGAGCTTTTAGGTGCTTTAGCAGAGCTCTTAGGTGCTCCAGCAGAACCCTTTGGTGCAGCAGCGGCAGGGGATTCACCTTCCCCAGAAGCAGGGGATTCACCTTCACCAGAAGCAGGGGATTTAGAGTCAGCTGGGGAAGAAGCTGACTCTTTAGGGGAAGAATCAGCCGCCGGTGAATCAGAGGCCTTTTCTGATGGAGAAGCAGCAGGAGTAGAGGTAGGTGCCTTATTAGCTGCAAATGCACCAGTAATGGCAATAAAAATAAGAGCAAGAGCAAGAACAAGAACTTGGCGTGCCATTATCAATGGATTGATTGTTTTTTAATGGGTTTTAGTTAGTTTTTGAACTATTATTTTTTTAATATGGTTTTTGTAGATTCTATAATTAAAAGCTGCACTGTATTTCTCTAGAAAATATAGAGAAACACTGCGCAACTATAGAATGAGTTAAGGAGAGGAGAGGGAAACGGATTTTATAGGGTTGGGGAAATACAAGGAAGTTAAAGAAATGTATGGAAAAGAAAGACAATGTCTTTTTTTTAAGCTCTAATTGTTAGTTTAATTGCCCTGTTTTTTTGGGAATGTGAGGATTTTAAGGTTTTGCTTGACCGAGTTTATTGGGTAGTTAATTATGTTAAAATACTTGGATTAAGAAAAAAAATTAGTGGTTGTAGTAAGAGGGGGCAATAGGTAGGATCCTAACCTGACCTTAGCCAATTATCAATTTGGCTTAATTAATTACATGCTAAACCATTTTTTTTAGTCTGGTTTAGTTACCATAACCAACGTACAATGTAGTTCGAAGATATGGATTCCAAACACAAGGGGCTATACCTATATGAAATATTTCTAAAAATTGTATAGGTAATTTTTTATGCTTATTTAGAAGGTGTTTGAATCTATTTAAAATGATTATAAAATGTCATTTTAAAATTTAAAATATCATTTTAAAACTTAAAAATATAAAAAATTTAAGTTAAATAGTTAATTTTTTTAAAAATAATATTTTTAAAATAAAATTTTTATCTAAACATCACCCAGCAGCTACAATAACAACCATTTACTTTGTAATAAAAAAACCAAATCAAGAGTTAAAATTTTCTATTACCCTTTATTTCAATAAATAAAAAATTGCACTCATCTATCCATGAATGAAAACGAATGAATTCATATCATTTGAAGTGCTATTAATCTATTCTAAATAAAATCGCAGGTCCATTTTTTTCCTCCACATAGAAACCCATTGAATCATGTCCTTAATTAAATTATTTACTAAGAAGGACAGGGATGGAACCATGTAATTGTTTAAGAGGGTTTAGGTCACTCAAACCAAAAAAAAAAAAAAGAAGAAAATTCACTTAATTTAATTAAATTCAGTTTTTTATATATATAAATATAAAAAATTTTCACTTTAACTCATTCAAACTCAATTTTTAACATAATTTTTTTTCAATCCATCAAAAATTAATTTCTTAATTTTTTCCTTAAAAAAAATGTGAAAATATATTTTAACTGAGTTAATTCGATCTAAATTGAAAAAATATAAATAAATAAATAATAAGAATAATGTATAATTTTGACTTTGATATTTAGTTTTAAGAGCACATTGATACTTAATATTTTTCAAGATATAATTTTGACTCTAACGTTATTTAAACTTATAATTCCGACCATTTTGACCATTGACTTCTATTCCTGGATCTCACAAGAATTAAAAAATAATTGACAAATTATAATTTAGTTCCTAAAATTTTATTTATTAACAAAAAATATTTTTTTAAAATTAAATATATAAAAAAATAAAATAAATTAACAACTAAATAAAAATAAATTATTTTATTTAATTAAAATTAAAATAAATATCATTTTTAATTTAAAATTACTTTTTATTAAATTAAAATAATTAATTTTTATTTAACTATTTACTGTTCTAAAATTAAAATAAATAAAATTATTTTTTAATTATTTAATTTATTTTCTTATTTTTATAAAATTTAAAAATTATTTTTATATATTTAATCAAAATATCATCAACTTCTCTTTTTTTATTTTATATTTTCTTGCTTTTCATTTAATAATTAAAATTAGAATATTTAAAAATATATATGAATAATTTTATATGTAAAATATTCATACACAATTTTATTTATTGATTTATTGTATATTTTAATTTAAAATTAATATAAATTACTTTTTATTTAATTAAATAATTAATTTTTAAAAGTAATTTATTTTCTTATTTTTTATATA
>CANXYC011290970.1:0-13641 GCA_948193065.1 Aleurites moluccanus
AAAAATATTTTTTTTATTTGTTATTTTTTATTTTAAAAAATAATTTAAGAAGAAATTAAATTATTTCTTCTTAAATTTTTTAATACAAATAAAAAATTTATTTTCATATTTTTGATAAATTTAAAAATAAAAAGTAAAAAAATATTCTTTAAAAAAATATTTTTATTTTTTATTTGTTATTTTTTAAAAAATCAAATAAAAATATTTTTAAAAAATATTTTTATTTTCAAATTTATCAAAAGTATGAAAATATATTTTTTAATCCTAAAAAAAATTTAAAAGTAAAAAATAGAATGTAATTAATTAAAATTAAAGGGTAAGGATATTTTTATTTTTTTACTACTCTTATAAGGTTAACTAACAATTGACTAATAACAAAATTGAACAGAAGAATCTAATAGTATATTACGACATTCGTCAAGGGGGAGTTAGTGTATTTTTAAAAAGTCAGGAGAATTTAGTGTATTGAATCATTTTATAAAGGAAAAATTATAATTAACTCAAAAAATTATAATGACTCGAAAATTAAATTATATTCATTATTCCTATAAAACTTCAAAACTAATTCCAAAACCCTCCAAATTATTTATACTTTTTTGGTCAAAGCATAATTCATAATAAAGAAAAAAGGTTGATTTAGTCAAAAATCCAAATTTCATCATCAGTATAATTCAAATTACTACATATTTTATGAACCAAATTAAAATGGTGAAAAGGCTAATACTATCGATTTGACCCTCAAAATCTTAAGAAGCCATATGCACATAATAAATTACACTTCTCCTCCTCTCTTTTCGAGTGGCAATATGCACATGCAACTTAATACGCCGCCTCTAACCTTTGGGACTACGTAAGTAGTGCATGCAGTTATGGGGACCTTGGAAAAGAAGGATATAAGATGGCTACGGTAGAGCCAAAATATTATTTATTTTTTAAATTTCTTTGAGTTTTATCCCTCCATCTTTATCCCAATCGAGAGGGAAGACAAAGAATCAAAATACGATAAAGATGAAGTTAAACTCTGTTTTTTGTAATTTGCATATGCCTTCTCTTTATTTCAATCTCTTTTCTTCTTCTCTCCAAAACCCAGAAGCCAATCCGCCTTGTGTTCTGAGTTTGGAGAGAGAAGGAGGAGAGAAAAAGGCAAATAAAATATGAAACGGGTCAGTTGAGAAAAAGAAGGAAAAATTTATGTTTGTATATAAAAAAAGACATAAAGGTCATCTAATATGAGTTAAATGATTAAAAAGATCAATTTTGGATGAATGAATCTCAAATTGTAACGGTGGTAAAATAGATGAGTGTTTTAATATAAATTTGAAAATAGAGGGACGTATTAGTAAAATATAAAAAAATACAAGGATGTTAATGTAATTAATTTTAATTTAAATAATAAATTATTATTTAGTTATTGTAATATGTTAAAACATAATTTTTAATTAATGAATTATGTTAAATTTTTCATTATGTTAAATTTTAGAGATTAAATAATAATTCATTTTATATATCAAAGATTTAGTAAAATTTTGCTACTAAAATTTTTATATTAATATTTTTTTTTTAATTTTTAGCCATTAGAAAATTTAAAACCATAATTAAAGAATTGATTAAATGAAATATTAGAGGTTGATTAATTTATTTTTTTAAATAGAAGTCACGACTTATAAATAAATTAAAGTGAAAGGACTAAATAGTAATTAAGCGTATATTTTTTTTTATGGCCACAGCCCACATGTGACATGTTTGTGGCATCCTGCAGGGGCACGATTTTGTAGAAGCGTGACCCACAAATAGCGAGTTACTCGTTCGACGAAATGCCTCATTGGGAAAATTCAAAAACTGCAATAGCACACACTTGACCCAGATCATCAACAATCCTTCGCAGCGAGAAGAAGCAGAGAGCTAGACAAGACGAGACAAGGAAGGCATAAATATGTGGAAGAGCGTCGCTTCCCTTTCACCATTAATCTTCTCTTCGAAACTAACCATGCTTAACCAGGTAATATCTTAAAGTTTTGATGCAGATTATATTCTAATTGCTTCCAATTATCATTTGATCGTATCATTTTCTGGTGTCGATCTCAGACAACTTATGGGGTGAAGATCTGGAACTCACTTTTTACTCAGATATCCACTCCGGTAATACATTAGTTGCTTGATTATATTTGTCTTTCGAGCTTAACCCATAAAAATTTCTTGCCGCCTTGAGCTAATCCAAATTATGATTGTACTATATAGATAATTCTATCTTTAGACTGAATAAGCTTGTCCAAAATTGGCAGCTAGCAACTCTGTTGGCTCTGTATGTGTATGATCTTGGTTCATTATGTGGATCATTGCGAGGGCTGTGTGCAATGAAACAATATAAATTGATTAAAATGAAATGATGAAGAGTATAAGCTGACAATAGCTTGTGAGACAAAGAATGAATTATTTGTTTGCACTTTTGATTTGTCAATGGCTGATCATCATCTTTCCAGTTACTCTTTTGTATTGGCAATAATTTTCTCCCTAATTACCCTTTATTTGTGTGCAGGTAAATTATGGTACTTTGCTCAAAGAGGAAACCCCATTTATAACTTTTGTATTAGGTAATAATTGTGCTTTTATACTATCTATTTTTATTTTTTTTTAAAAGGAAAATTTTCATTACGCTGAAGTGATACAGTGCTTGCAATATGCTACCAATCTACAATAAAAAGAAATCAATCTGAAGTTTTAAATGCCACATCACATTACTTGTTGCATGCTAGTGAGGTTTGGAAATGAATGTGATTGATATTGTGTCATGTGTTGGCAGATGCACTGTTAATAGTAGTCAGTATGTCAAGTAAATAAATCAAGTTCCTCAGCTAAAACTTTTCATGATATCTTTGTTCTATTTTCAAGATTGAGACAGCTTTATGGGAACTTCACATTCTGTGGAAGTAGTTTAGTAACTGATACTTTCATATAGACTTCATCAAACTGACTTCAAACTCAACTTTTCATAGTGATGCCTTAAAAAAGCTCTTGCGTAATTACCACTGGAGGAGTTGTACATATTGAGATTTTACCTTTTATTATTATTATTATTATATATTTTTTTTATGGTTATGCATGATGGCTAAATTAGTTCCTTTTCAGGTGGCCCTGGTAGTGGAAAGGGTACACAATGTATAAAGATAGCAGAGACTTTTGGATTCACACATCTGAGTGCCGGGGATTTGTTAAGGAGAGAAATCCTTTCTAACAGTGAAGATGGGTAATAGTGCCTTACCCTCATTAGTTAGAATCTTTGAAAGGAATGTCTTTTAATTCTATGCATGTCTATTGACAATGGAACTAAAATTTCAGTACCATGATTCTGGATACCATTAAGGAAGGCAAAATTGTTCCATCAGAAGTGACAGTCAAGCTAATTAAAAAGGCGATGGAATCAAGTGACAACTATAAATTTCTTATTGATGGTTTCCCACGAACTGAGGAGAACCGTGTAGCATTTGAACGCATAGTGAGTTTCTCTTAACTTTTCCCATTCTGATGTTTACATTGATTTCAGAAAAGATATAGCTAGATCCTTCCTCTTAATCTTCAGTGTGATCTCAGGTTTTACCATTATGTTAAAAACCTTGTGGTAGAATGCAATGTTCTAGTTGATTAATGCAAATATTTAGATGAATGAAAGAGGAAACCAAACAAACTAGACGAATAGGTGATCTGAAGCAGTAATAAGTTATTGGTGTCAAGCCAATTGATTTTATGTTGCTTGTGGAGCCTATCAAATTCGTTTTTTTGAATGCAGATTGGAGTAGAACCCAACATTGTGCTTTATTTTGATTGTCCAGAAGAGGAGATGGTAAAGCGTGTGCTAAACCGTAATGAGGTGATTATGTTATTATAATTTTTCATATAAGCAAATTATGTGAAATTGAACCTTTATTCAAAGCATGAAGTTACTTTGTTGTAGGGTCGAGTTGATGATAACAAAGATACAATGAAGACACGTCTTAAAGTATTTTCAGCATTTAATCTTCCTGTTATTGGCTACTATTCCAAGAAAGGAAAACTGCATACGGTATGTATACGCTTAATTAAATTTGTGGTTTGAAACTAAACTCTTAATAATTAGTTATCTTAGAGTATGTCTTTTGTGTCCACTGATTCGAGGCCATTATGTGCAGATAAGTGCTGTAGGAACAGTAGATGAGATTTTTGAACAGGTTCGCCCTGTTTTTGCTGCTTGTGAGGTATGCTGGTTTTTTTTTTTTTTGTTTGTACTTGTCAGTGCTTACTATTATTTCGTGACCACTTCTCAATTTTCATAATCTTTAAGCAATTTCACTGTGTTGATCATCGCATAGGCATTGGTCTTCTTGATGTTGACAGAATCATATTTATCTTCATAACTGGCACATACACAAGAAATACCACTTTTCTCTCTGTGTTACACTTAATAATGCTAGGATGAGAATGTTATTCTATTGATATATCTATGCTCTCAATTCTAATACTGATTCTGTGCAAATTCCATCGGACCAGTAAACCTAAAGCCATTTACACATGCACAAATTTGTTTTAGCACTTCTGAAGGGCGATGACTAAGCTAATTTTGTTCTGTCGCAGGCAATGAAATGAAATATAATTTTGATCAAGGATCAGCATTATAAAATCCATGGCATTCAGTTGGAGTTACATGAGCATTTCTGGGCCAGTAAATTATAAGTTGAAGAAGTATAAAACTTGATTGTGACAAGCATTTCTCTGCCGAGATGGTGAAACCTTACTTTCAACGTTCACAGATTTTGGTGATCGTAGATAGCTTAAGATGCAATGAAACTGTTGCCACTCATATGTATGTCGAATTCAGGAAAAATAACAAAAAAGAAAGGTTCATGAAAAATGTTTCAGACTCAAAACCTAGGTATGATTATACCCTATCAATTTAGTTGGCGTGGTTCAATTATTGTTACAGAAAATTATTTCATGCCGACTGGTCGACTGCCTTCTTAATATTCTGATTGTAATCCCAAGATAATTTCTTTGATGTTCATGCCTTCTGTTTCTCTCATATACGAGTTTAGTCATATTAAAAAAATCATTACATTAACATTATTTATTGTAGTAAAGATCAATTTTCAACTTAAAGTTTGGGCGCCAGGCTTTGTAGCCAGCACAGTTAATTTCGAGCAAAATGTTTACATCTTTTTTTTTTAATTTTGCAATTATCCTAGCTCGTTGTTGGTAGATTTCTCCCATGACTCGGTTCAATTTTGGGGTGTACATGTTCTTGGAGTATGCTTATATTAATATTACATGTACAGAACAAATTACCCTTAAATTTGCAAAACAATTTCAAATCCTAGTCATTGTATATTATTTAACAGTACGCAAGTATTTACCGTTGATCTTTCTGAACAACACAACATCACGGTAGATTTCCCAATAAAATAAAAATAATCCAATCTAATCAACTCCCTCAATTTTGCGATTTTTTCTTCTATGTTCTATGAAAGAATGGCGATCATTCTTCGACCACCAAGTTTCCATCCGTCTTCGATGACTCTTCACTGTGCTTCCAGGGGAAAGAAAAGCAGAAAACAAAAACAATTAGAACGAAGACAGAAACAATTTCACCGAAATAGCAGCACCCTATCTTTCCCAAATGCGTCCCCAACCCCACTTCTAATCAACAAAAAACCTTATACCCAAACCAAATTACAAGCCTTAAACAATGTCGTTGAAGACCTCGAATCCTCTATCAAAAAGGGCATTAAAATCGATACCCAAATATTCTCTTCCCTCCTAGAGACATGCTATCAGTTGAATGCTATTGGTCAGGGTATCAGGATTCGCCGACTAATACCCACCACCCTTTTGCGTAAAAACACGGGCATTTCATCGAAATTGCTGAGGCTTTATGCATCTTGCGGGTATATGGATGAAGCTCACCAGTTGTTTGATCAAATGTCTAAGAGAGATGAGTCGGCTTTTGCTTGGAACTCGCTTATTGCTGGATATGCTGAACTGGGTCTATATGAAGATGCCATCGCACTTTACTTTCAAATGGATGAAGAAGGTGTTGAACCTGACCAGTTCACGTTTCCTCGTGTGTTGAAAGCTTGCGGGGGACTTGGTTTAATTCAAGTTGGGGAGGCTGTACATAGGGATTTAATCCGAATGGGATTCGCAAATGATGGGTTTGTTCTAAATGCACTAGTTGATATGTACGCAAAATGTGGCGACATTGTTAAAGCTCGAAGGATATTTGATAAAATTGTTTGTAAGGTCTCTGTTTCGTGGAATTCCATGCTCACGGCTTATATTCGTCATGGGCTTCTAGTGGAGGCATTGCGCATTTTTCTTAGGATGCTTCAAGAAAGAGTTGAGTTGGGTTCAGTGCCAATTTCCTCAATTCTTGCAAATGTCACTTCTATAAAGCTGGGAGTTCAAATTCATGGATGGATTATTAGGAGAGGAATGGAGTGGGATCTATCTGTCGCTAATTCCTTGATTGTTATGTACTCGAGCAATGGGAAGTTAGAAAAAGCACGTTGGTTGTTTGATCATATGCCAGAGAGGGATGTTGTATCATGGAATTCTATAATTTCTGCTTATCGTAATGTCCCCGAGGTGTTAGCTTATTTTGAGAGGATGGAGAACGATGGTGTTTTGCCAGACACTATCACATTTGTGTCGATGCTATCTGCTTGTGCTCATTTGGGTTTGGTGAATGATGGGGAGAGGTTATTTTCATTGATGAGAGAGAAGTATCAAATAAAACCAACCATGGAACACCATGCTTGTATGGTAAATCTCTTTGGGAGAGCTGGATTGATCAGTGAGGCTTATACCATAATAGCAGATAAAATGGAATTTGACGCTGGCCCTACTTTGTGGGGAGCATTGTTATATGCTTGTTACCTACACGGGAATGTAGATATTGGAGAAATTGCTGCTCAAAATCTTTTTGAGCTGGAGCCAGATAATGAACACAATTTTGAGCTTTTAATGAAGATTTATGGTGATGCAGGTAGATTAGAGGAAGTAGAGAGAGTGAGAACAATGATGGTCGATAGAGGATTGTGATTGTAAGTTTGTACAGAATTAAATTTGGCAGAGTCAAACACACAAAGTATGAAGCAACGCTTGTGTTAGCCTTAGCCAAGCTGCTGCAATTTGCTTTGGTAGCTAATCTGCAACTTCTTCAGGTATTTCTGTAGATTATTGTTATTAGTTTTAAAGAATTAAAGACCAATATAAACTGTCAATAATCCTTGAGAAGATTCAGTAGGACGACATTGTTTATGATACATAACACATGGATGTAATGTGCTTTTGGAAATTGCAACATCAATACAAAACCTATTGTATGTGCATCATGCTATGTAAATATGCTGAAGCACTGCTCAATTTAATGTGGATATGAATAACCTGTAAATAAATTGGACCCTTTAAACCTCAAATATAGATTTTAGGTAGTCAAGATAAGCACTTGAATACTTGAACTCATTAGGTAGTCGAGTACAATAAGTGAAGGGCCCATTCTTGGCTTAGCCTATTTATTTTATCTTGTATCAGTATTTAAGTTAAAAAGGGCCTTCCATAGCCGACATTACGCCACCACCAAGACCAAGATAGCAAATTAGTTAAACAATTGATTGTCTGCTTTGCAACTTTGCTTTTATATATCAAGTTAATTGCTTTCTTTCAAAGAAAAGCATTTACATTTCCTTTCACATTGTTATTTATTTCTTTGGCTTTCCTTTTTGGCATCCACTTTTGCTTCCAACTCTGGACTTTCTTTCGTGTTCATATTTGATGACTATTAACAGAATCTTTAGGTTGGCCATTATTCACATGATGGAGTTCACCTTAACGTAATTAGCTGCAATAATTTAGGAAATCATATGGCAAGCAAGTGATTAAACAGAGAAAGAAATATGAATAATATAATGTTAATCACATTGACGTGACTTGCAATTTCCTGTGTCAGGACTTGTGATCATGCAGCTGTATCCAGGCATGACCACAGTTCGGTTTGGAATCAGAACCGAACCGGTCAAAACCAGAATCAAAACTGAAACCGTATTAAATCGGAATCAAACCGTGACTATAAAGTTTGATTTCAGTTCCAATAATTTTTGAACCGATTCCGGTTCGATTTCAAACTGGAAAAAATAAAACTTTTCAAATAATTTTAATAATTTTTTCATATACCATTCTTTTAAAAAAATTAAAAATAATGTTATAAAATTAATTTAATTTAAATTTAATTAAAATTAATTGACATTGTAAATAAATCATATACTTAATATATAACTATCATATTTATTAATAAAATAAATTCTATATTGATTTTCCTTTAAATAAGTAAACATTCAAATGCATTATATCATACACTTTTGTTTATTTATTTTTTATTAAAATGTAAACTTATTAAAAAATATAAATTAAATTAGATGCTCATTAAATTTGGATTAATAATTTTATAGCTTTTTTTTTTCTTCAAAATTTTAACTTATACTCAATAATCTTTTAATCTCAATCTCTTAATTAGCATCCCAATTCTTAATTAATTTATTTTTATTTTCATAATTATTTTAATTCTTATTCTTAATTATTGATTATTTTAATTCTTATTTTTAATTATTTTATAATGACAAGTAGAAATATAAATACGAATAAAGATAAAAATTTAATTGATGAATCTTCGTGAATTTGATATTAATGTTGACAATCAAGTTTGAACTATTTTTTTTCTCAAAGTTAATTTATATATTTTTATAAAGAATTTGGTTTCAAATTGTATTAAAATTATTTCGAATCAAAATTTAAATTGAAATCATCTTGGAATCAGTGATTTTTAAATCAGACTAAATTCAGCTTTTAAGATTTTGATTCATATTCACTTAATTTTAGAAACGAAAATGGAAATGGCGGTTTCGAATTCAAAACCAACGGTCCCGGAAACAAAGCCGACGATTCCGGAACCGGTCATGTTTTACTCAAATTAGTTGCTATCAAATGTTAAATGCCATGTGGAAATAGTGGTGCAGTCAACATTTACAGTGAGTTTTTCTCAACAAATATGTCGGGATTTTTAATATAGAAATGACAAATTTTAAATATGTTTTATCAACAATCAGTAAATCCGATAACTGGGGAGAAGTTCTTTTCATGCTTAGATGAATTTTGAGTAACAAAACAAATTGAAATTGCATTACATTCCATCCCCATCTGAATTTTTAGAAAATTGAATTCTCAAAAATTTAATCAGTTTTAGATGGCAAATAAATCAAACAATTGTGAATTTATTTAATTCTTTAATTTAATAATTGGGAATTTTGAACTCATAGGGGATTAGGATTTTTGTAAAACTTGTGATGGTAAAAATATGTTGATGACTTTTAAATTTTTAATTTTTAAACAAAGAACACGAAAGAGGATGCTCGAATTTTTTTTTTTTTTTAAATTAAAATATATATACCATCACACTTACATTATAAATTAACATAACAATAATAATTTATAAATTATTAAAACAACAACATTAATTTTCAAATTATTAACATTAAAAAAGTGTTTATTAATAAAAAAAAAATATAAGAAATTGCTTGTATTTTTAGGTCGGTAGAAAAAAGTCAAGACCTCTCGCAGTTGAGAAATCCAAAAAATCTGTTCTCTATCTTACCAAAAACAAAAAAAAAAAAAGAACAAGAAGGTTAAAGTCAAGATATTTATATAGTTAGGCGGTGCATCGCATTTATGTAATGTTCATTAAAAAAAATAATAATAAATTTCTCAACCACTAAACTGCATAAGGCGCAAGTTAGCTAGAGCCATTAACTCCAAAACCCTAGTGAAGCTCAACTCAATTCAATCCCCCTCCTATAAATTGAAGGCTTCTTGGCTTCAAGTCTCACCCATCCGATAAAACCTATTCAATCCAAAACCCAAAAACAAAAAAAATAAAAACAAACATGGCAAAAGCTTCCCTTATTTTGCTACTTATCTCTATAGTTCTACACATTTCAGGCACAGTAAGATCTGCTGCTGCCCCTTCAAGGTCCAGTGCTAGTGCCACTAATTTCATTAAGGCTTCTTGTAAAACCACTACTTACCCTGTACTCTGTGTCCAATCTCTCTCAGCTTTTGCCACTTCAATCCAGCAGAACCCACGCCAATTAGCTGAGACAGCCTTGTCCGTAAGCCTAGCCAGGGCTCAATCCACTAAGACATATGTGTACAATCTCACAAAATTCAAGGGAGTTAAGCCTAGAGAAGTGGCTGCAATTAAAGACTGTTTAGAGGAGGTTGATGATACTGTGGATAGACTTAGTAAGTCATTTAAAGAGCTTAAGAGCATGGGTCAGGCTAAAGGTAAGGATTTCCAGTGGCACATGAGCAATGTAGAGACTTGGGTAAGTGCTGCTTTAACTGATGAGAACACCTGTGTTGATGGGTTTGCTGGTAAGGCTTTGAATGGGAGATTGAAGAATTCAATTAAGGCAAGAATTGTTAATGTTGCTCAAGTCACTAGCAATGCACTTTCATTGATTAATAAGTTTGCCTCCAAGCATTAGTTAATTAAGTAACTAAATACATGTTTTTGGTTGCAGTAAACTATGTATGTAAGTATTTAATTTTACATTTTATGGAGGTATTTGAGTGATGTATAAATATATGAAACAATCTGCTTTTCCTTAATTTCTTTGCTTTTTATTTATTTATTTATTTTCTGCCTCTTTGATGATTTAGAAGGCATTTTCTTTGGCTGAAGAGTCTAAAGAATTGCAATTGCTATTCTGCTTCTGCCAATACTGTAGGTCCTTTTTAACAAAATAATTTTTTTTTTCTCAAATATTTTTATCATTTTATATTTCATAATTATTAAATCATATTTACTAAAAAAAATTATATGCAGAATTAATCTTACTAATTGTATTTTTGTATATGTACTAATAAATTATTTTTTTAATTATGAAACTGATATTTAATTATTAATATAATAATATTAATTTTAATATGTCATATCATTTCAAATGAAAAAAATGCAAAACTTCTTTAGTCTAACTACAAATTGAAAAAAGAAAACACAGTATGTGACTACGACCTTCATTACTACAGTGATTAATTAATTATCAAGTGTTCCCTCAAAAACCCATTTCTTTTTTAAAGTTAATTGATTGGGAAATGCCTTTGAAAAAAGAAAAGAAGAAGAAAAAAACTCCTCGATTTAGGCAAGGTGGCCTTCAATTATAGGAACAGTTTGGGAAAAAAATGGTTTAATTGGAGGTAGATGGGCCCTTGCATATCAGAATAATAGACCAATTCTAAATTCACAGCTACCCTAATTACCTTTATTTTTTTTAATTTACAACTACCTTTTTTTATTAGATTAATTTATTTTATTTTCTTACTTATTTTTGCTAAATTAATAATAATTGATAATTTTAAAATTTTATAAAATTTGTAATTTGATTATAAAATAAATCTTAATTTAAATTTTTATAAAATTTTAAATTTATATAAGGAATAATTCTATAGATAATGGATTGAAAAAAATAACTAAATAAGAATAAAAAAATTATGCGGCTCATATTTGATTGATTTTTAATTTGAGAATTTAAAATTATATTTTATTATGATATGCGAGATTTTGTTATTGGATATTTGATAATATTCAGTAGCAAAGATATTTTAATCATTTAAATGTGTTTTTTAAATTATATTTGACAGCTTATTGGTAGAATTTATTATAAATCTTTAATTTAATAATAAATTTCGGACCTACATAGACGGTGTCGGTGTTAAAGCTCTTTGGGAGCAGACAATGTGGACTTTCTGCAGGGGCCCGCAGATACTTTAACCACGTGACTGCGCATCTTGTCTGAAGTCCTGACCACGTGATTATCTTGTCCTCAAATGGTCGACCAGATAAAAGAATAATAGTAATAACGAGAAAAAAAAAAAGTTTTTTAAAAATAATAAATATATGAAGAAAGAAATTATATTTTATTTGCAAGTGGAAGGAGGGGTCACATGGACAGGAACAGCATAAATGAAGGTTTGCATATTTTGAAAATTAATGCTTCCTCTTTTATTATTTATTTTTATTTTTTAAGTAAATCTAAAATAATTTGTTTGTTTTATATGTTATAATTATTGATATTTTTAAGCTTTTGGGAAAAAACAAAAACAAAAATAAAATATCCTAGAATATTAGTTAATAAATAAAAAATTTCTTATAAAACTCAATAAATAACATTTTAAATTTACATTTTTTTTGTTATTCTAATTAGATACTTTTTGAAATTAAATTACTTAAAATTTTCATTAGAAAGTTTCAAAATAAATTTTCTTTTAACTAAAAAAAATATTAATAATAATGCATTAAAATTTATGTTAACTCATACAAATATATGCTCAAAATGAATATAATGAGCATTTATTTTAACCCATATTTTGATAAGTCTAAACTTTGACAAAAATAAAAATAAATAAACAAGAGTGATTGTGTAATGCATTTGAATATTTTAATTTAAATATATAAATTTATTTAGATAAAAATTAATATAAAATTTATTTATAAATTCATTTTATTGATATATATGATAACTACATATTAAATACATGATTTATTTACAATATTAATTAATTTTAAGTTAAGTTTAAATTAAATAATTTTATAGCACTATTTCTACTTTAATTTTAGTTGGATTTAAAAATTATTAAAATTAAAATCCAACTTTATAATTACAATTCGATTTTAATTTAACACAGATTCTGATTTCACCGATCTTTTCCAATTCGGTTATGGTCCGGTTACGGTTCTAAACCATGCCTACCTGAAAGTATTATATTAATTTTCAATCTTTATCTTTACTTTTAAATTTTAATTAATATTTCTCTTTTAATTTTCTCTCTGTCGTTGGGCCAACCAGTAATTGGCACAGTGAGAAAAGGCTTATATTGGACTTAAAGAGAGCATCCATTTAAATAGATCTCCATACCCTGAATTTTGCCCATGAATTGTTTGGGCACGAAGCTTAGTCCCTCGTTTTTTTTTTTCTGGGATTTTTTCAAAAATATCAAAAAATAAAATAAAAAATATTTCATTTTTACTATCAATAAAAAAAAAATTCAAAAATATTACATATCTAAAAATATTTTTTCAAAAATATAATATATATCAAAGATATACTAAAAATATACTACATATATATTAAATATATACTAAACATATACCAACAAAGAGTAAAAAAAAAAAAAAATCAACCGTAAAATTGAAAAAAAAAAAGTAAAAAAACAGTATATTTATGTAATTTTTTTTTTGTGTGTGTGTGCTAGACATACATAGTCTATTGTGTAAATTTAGGGATGGCAATGGGGCGGGACGGGGGCGGGGAACCATCCTCATCCCCACCCCCGTCTTAGCAGGGAATCTCCATTCCCGTACCCGTTTCACATACGAGAATAATTTAATCTCCATTCCTATCTCCGTGGGGATCCCCGTTCCCCGCTTAAATTTTGTATTACTAAATTTGTTTATATTTATAAAATTTATAAATAATAGCTAAAAATATAAAAAAATTTATTTAGAAAATATTAATAAATTCAAACACACAAAACATCAACCAAACATAATTAAAATATAAA
>CANXYC011290997.1:0-32973 GCA_948193065.1 Aleurites moluccanus
GCCATGTGTAACAGATGATGGATAAGTTTTATTCCGCTGTGATAAATATATATGTATATTGTGAATGTGATTGATACTGGGTTCTACGGGTGTCGGTCGCCATTGGCATCTCCCGTGCCCTAGGACCGTCGCGATCCAACTGCGGGAACGGGTCGTGACACAAAGCCTATCCAAAAGATGACTTTCCTTTAGCTCACATAGACTTACTGGTGGACCATATGGCCGGATCTTAGGTAGTCTCCTTGGCTGATCTATATATGGGTTATAATCAGATATAAGTCTATCCACCTGATAAAGAAAAGACAGCTTTTGTGACAGAGTGGGGCACCTACTGCTACAAGGTCATGCCTTTTGGGTTGAAAAATGCTGGGGCAACATATCAGAGAATGGCCACAACCATCTTCCATGACATCAATCACAAGGATGTGGAAGTATATGTTGATGATATGGTGATAAAATCCAAAACAGCACAAGGACACATAGATGCATTAAGGCGTTTCTTTCTTAAGTTGAGATGGTATAACCTAAAATTGAATCCGACTAAGTGTGTTTTTGGTGCATCCTCAGGCTTGTTCTTGGGCCATATGGTGAGCAAGAAGGGGATAAAAGTAGACCCAGCCAAATCAAGAGCCATTTTGGAGATGCCAGCTCCAAAGACTGAAAAGGAAATCAGGGGATTCTTAGGTCATTTGCAATACATTAGTAGCTTCATCTCTCAGTTGGATAATGTTTATGGACCCATCTTTAAATTATTGAAAAATGGAGTTTCCAAATAGTGGAATAGTGAATGTCAGCAAGCCTTTCAAAGAATCAAGCAATACCTGCTAAATCCTCCCGGTAAACCCTTGTTGTTATACCTCTTTGTGACTAAAGAGGCCATGGGGGCAATGCTAACTCAAAATGATGTAGATTCGCACAAAGAAATGCCATCTATTACTTGAGTAAGCGTATGCTTGCTCATGAACTAAAGTACAACTAAATCGAGTAGTTATGCCTTGCTTTGGTTTGGGTATGCCATAAGCTGCAGCATTGTTTGGGTTCATATACTACACATGTTCTTGCTGACAAGAGCCCCTTGAAATTTCTTATGGAGAGGCCAGTTCTCGATAGCAAAATGGCCTGATGGTTGGCAATTCTAGCAGCTTTTGATCTTAAGTATGTTCCAAGAAAAGCTATCAAAGGAAGTGCGATAGCTGACCAGCTAGTTGTTGCCCCAATAAATGATGAACCATTTGAGCCTGAATTCCCCGACGAAGGCATCATGGAATTAAAACCTGAAGTTTGGAAGTTGTAATTCGATAGAGCGGCTAACAGCTAGGGTTATAGCGCGGGGATAGTACTTGCCACACCAAAAGGGTATCATTTACCCATGGTCATTAAATTATCCTTTGAAGTAACAAACAATGAGGCAGAATATGAAGCCTACATATGTGGTCTAGAGGTTGCCATAAACATGAGGATTGATTGCCTAGAGATCTATGGGGACTCTAATTTGATTGTGTCACAAGCTTTGGGTAAGTGGAACATAAAAGAAGAGTGTTTAGTTCCTTACTATCAACTTGTGACTGATCTAGCAGAAAATTTTTATGAATTATCTTTCCACTATCTACCTCGAGCCAAGAATCAGTTTGCCGATGCTTTGGCAACGCTAGCCTCTATGATAGACATGATAGGTAATAAGATTGTACGTCCCGTGATCATTGAAGTGCAAAGGCAACTGGGTTATGTTACGACATGCATGTAGATTCAATTAGCCGATGGCAGGCCATGGTATTGAGACATATTCAATTTCCTAAAAAATGACCAGTATCCGGAAGGGGCATCCAAATCAAACCGGAGGACCTTGAGACAATTGGCTAGCAATTTCATACCACATGGTGATGTGTTGTATAGAAGAGCCTGGGATAAAATCCACCTTAGGTGTGTAACGGAGGAGGAAGCTCAATAGATCATGGAATGGGTACATGGCAGTGAAGAAGGTCCGCACATGAATAGTTTTGCATTGGCCAGGAAAATCACGAACTTGGGATATTTTTGGCTTTTAATGAATGACGATTGTGCTAAGTATGTTCAGAAATGCCACAAGTGCCAGATATTTGCGAAGCTTCAAAAGCAACCTCCTGTTCCGTTGCACCCGACTACAACACCTTGGCCTTTTGCTACATGGGGCATTGATGTCATAGGGCGCATCAGTCCTAAATCCTTAAATGGTCATGAGTACATACTGGTGGCGATAGATTACTTCACAAAGTGGGTAGAAGCAACCTCTTATCAGGTGTTGAATTCTAAAAAGGTAGCACACTTTATTCAAACTAACATCATTTGTCGGTTTGGATTGCCTTTTGAGATCATCACCGACAATGGGTCTCATTTTCAAAAGGAAGTAATAAATTTGCTTAAAAAGGAAAAGATTCAGCATCATCAGTCTTCTCCATATCGTCTTCAAACCAACGGGACAGTTGAAGCAACAAATAAAACAATTAAGACCATTCTGCAAAAGATGATCACCAATCATAGAAATTGGCATGAACGCCTTCCATTTGCATTATGGGGGTATCGAACCTCCATTCGAACACCAACGGGGGCAACTCCGTATTCTTTAGTATATGGGATGGAAGCGGTCCTTCTAATTGAAGTACAGATCTGCTCTGCAAGGGTCATACGAGAGAATCAGCTTAGTGAGGCAGAATGGATCAAGGGGTATCATGACCAGCTGAATGCTATTGATGAAAAAAGGGTGGATGTACTTTACCGAATTCAAGGGTACCAGCAAAGGCTAGCCCGATATTTCAATAAAAGAGTAACTGACAGAGGACTGGAGGAAGGCAACTTAGTGCTTAAGAAAATCAGAGCTCTTATTCATAATCCAAGAGGAAAGTTCAGGCCAAATTGGGACGGACAATATGTGCTCAAGAAGATCTTGTCCGGTGAAGGTGTCATACTTATGGATCTGGATGGGAATAAATTTTCAAACCCTTATAATCTTGACCAATTAAAGAGATATTTTGTGTAATTCTTACTTCATACTGCATTGTATGAACAGAACTACGAGGACCTGATTCTCCTGAAAGGAAAAAAAAGAAGAAGAAACTGATTAATGAGTAAAAGAAAAGTATAAATGGAGATACATAGGCAGCCCACTTTGGGTGGGGTCTAAAGCATAATAAAATTATCATTTTCTGTGCCTAGATTAGTTAGTTCATGCTCGTTAAGTTGAAAACCTGAATAAGGCGGCTTAGGCAAAAATTAGAGCAGCTCGGCGAGTTGAAAACCCGAAAGGACGGCTTGAGTAAAAATTAGAGCAAACACCAAAATATATATATATAAAATAAAATAATAAAATAAAAATAATAAAAAAATAAAAAATTCCTTAGTTTAAATTGAAATTTATCAATTACTTTCGAGTCCTTTTCCGTCAAAGTATTTTGTCCTGTCTCGTCTGTCTGAGTCAAAATAATAAAAATTCCATGTCATTTTATTCAATTTCAGCAAATTTAAATGAATGTAGCCCATAAAAGTTCCAAAAGATGGAATACAAACAAACAAAAAAAAGATGGAATAAAAAAGGTTCTAGTCTAAGCTCGTCTTCTCCTGGGATGAACATCCTCTAAGTCGTTAGAGTCCCCATCCTCGGTCATGAATGTATCTGGTTCAACCTTCACCTCCACCTCATCTTTGGTCATAATAGCTTCTTCTGGTTTTGTTATCTTGTCTGGTTCAATATCCTCAGTCTCAGTGTCAGCCTCAAATTCTATAATCAAGGCGACCCGTATGATCTTCTCAATGGGCCAAACTTCTGTGATGAACCAGGAGTCATAATCTTCCAGCTTGCCTGACAATCCAACAGGACATACAAAGCGCATCGACCGCCTTCAGCTATTCATTATGGCCTGGGATATAGGTCCGGTAATCGGAGATGTGAGAAAAATAACTCCGTCCGGTGGAGTACCCTGTGGTTGACCCATCTGTCTTAAGATTCTGGTTCCTTAGTAGAATGAGGTCATGGAAATCCCCAGCAAATACACCATTTTGTATCCATAACTCATTATAATGAATGAGTCAATCCCACACTAGGAGCAATACCAGAGAAGCTCTTTAGAATCCAGCTCCAAAATCCAAGCAATCCACTCCTTTTCTGTGTCAAAGAGAATCAGAGTTCTCCGCATGCGATACTGTGTAGCCGAATATGGCATTCTATCTGGGGGAGCCACTACTTGTAGGTGATCCTTGAGCCAAACCTGAAAAGGAGTAAAAGGGGTCAAAAAAAAAAAAAAAGATAATGGAAATACAAGATGTTTTTACCTGTAAAATGACAAGGCTAACAGACCAAGGCCCTTCAGCTCTAAAATTTCCATCCAGGCTCTGTAAAGTTTCTGCTAAGATCAGTCCAACAATGGTGCAACCTCGCTCCATCTAAGCGATTAACTCCACTACCCGAATGTCTCTCCAACTAGATGAGTTAAAGAAGAGGCATCCAGTGGTCAAACATGGAACCAAAGTAGTCATTCTGTGTTTTTCTCTCATTTTGTCCCTATAATCTTCTGAATATTGGAACTCAGCTATAACTGCAGCTAGGTTGGTTCGGCCTTCCACGACCATAAAGCTGGCTAGCTCGTGTCTCAACCCTAAAAGCCTTTTGAAAGAATGAAAATATCCAACCCTATGTTCAGGGACAGCTAAGGCAGCATTTGGGCTACTTCCGAGGATGGCACTAAATTCCTCAAAAGTAGGGCACATTTCTTCCATACCAGCACTGAATCAAAACATATGGTCAACAGAGTCCCAAAACCTGAAACAAGCTTTCCAAAAATCTCAATCAACTTTTACACCCCTCAGAGTCAGAACATAGTTGATTCCATATTTGTCCAGATTGATCTTTTCAACCTTGTCCAGGTTCTTGATCCACAAAAACATGTGGTGACTATAGTAGGGCTCCATTGACCTTTTTGAGTAAATAAGAGAGAAAAATCGGAAAGAAAATACTGAGAAAGCACTGAGAGATGCTAAGAAGAGTTAGAGTGACTTTTTTAAGAAGAAAGGGAGGCCTTTTTATAGAAAAATGAGCCAAAACAGGCTGGGATGCACAACAACACTACCTAGGGCTGGCGGCGTTGCCACAGGCCTAGGGCGGCAACACCACCTCATGGTGGTGGCACCGCCAAGCCCCCTGGAGCACCAGGGCGGCAGTCGCCCTAAGCCTAGGGCAGCACCACCCCTTCAAGCCGGCAGTAGCAGATCTGCCTAGCAGGATTTTCCGGGATATCTGAGTTTTTTTCTGAATTTTATAGGTTCGGGGCATTCTAGGATATTTCCAAATATTTTAGGCATTTTAATGCATTTAATATCATTTTTGGACTGGAATTTTATAACATGGCATTTCAGTCTACATCCACGACATGAGGCGTTTTAATAAAATAATTAAACATCATTCATAGCACCATCATAACATCCGTACATCATGGTTAAGAAACAAAAAAAAAAAGAACAGGAAAAGCTGAAAATGAAGCTCAATCTCTCCGACGATGCCAGCGAGGGTCCTCCGATGGACGAGGTGGATCAGTCCTAAAATCAAGCTAAGTCAGCATACCCGTCAAGGCTAGCTCCATTCTACGCCCCACACGATAGTTGTGGCGAGCCAACTCTATGGTAAGCTAAAAAAAAGAGTAAAATGTCAAATGCTTAACTAAAGGATCATTTCCGAAAGCAAAGCTAGGAGGTATCACAAGTTAAAGGATCATTTCCGAAAGCAGAATCGAAAGCATAAATAGCATCAACATACCTCGAGGTTATCAGGGAAGTCTGGTGTATGAGGATGGATCGCATCTGGAGGATGGATCGCATCTGGAAGATGGAATGATTGCATCTCTCCATGAGCATTGATATAGAAGATATCTTCAGGGAGCAAGTAGCTGGGGCCCAAGACGACCCAGCTAGGATCATTTCGTGTCTTAGGAGTAATGTTGGGATCAGCTAAAGAAGGGTCTCTTGATGCGCCCACACTATGAACTCGGCCTGGTCTGGCAGAAGAAGGACCAACAATGTCAGATGCACGCTCCAATCGCCTGCATGGATCACCGACAGGACCCATTAAATGGGTGCGACAAAATATCACATAGTTATTCCTGGGTGTCACATACAGATGGATGGGAAGCCCAATATAAGCCTCATCAAGAGCACGAATGTCCATGTTCCATCTCATGTCAATCGGTGGGTGTACTGGAACTACCCACCTACCAATAGTCTGGACTCGGACTCTCTCTCCCAGGTAGTACAACTTGTAATATGGCGAGTGGAGCAACAATTGGGAACAAGCCAGTGCAGCACTTGGGTCAAGTTTTACTGGCATCAGCGGCATTCGATCGATATAGGGTTTCATCACAACCTGCACATAGATTTGTTTTAAGAAAAGCCATGAAATATGGGTGATGTAAAGTCAGTAAAATACTTGGAAGGTATCAAGGCTACCAAAGAATGCCCAAATAGTCCCGAATTCACGTACACTGGAGCTAGACCAATATTCCTTATTCCATCGGACGCCGACTGGAAAACCATCTAGTCTAAGGCTGCTAAGAGTGGGGGCAAGTGTTTGAAAGTACTCATAGGCTTATACCTGGTTCAAGCATGTTAAACAAAAAGTCAAAAAGGCTAAGTAAAGTTCAGAACAGGTGCAGAGAGTACCTCCTAGTTTAAACCAAAAGGTACAGAGTGTATCTCCCAGTTCAAACCAACAGGTACAGAGAGTACCTCCCAATTCAAGGTTAAATCCAAAGGTACAGAGAGTACCGTCAGCAAAAGATGCAGAAAGCATACCTCCTAGACAAAGTAAGTCCCTCCATAGGAATTAAAAGTCCCCCAGGATAGATCGCACATCTCCCGATATATGGTGCTCAGAATAGCACCAGCCCAATCATATTCACCCAATGTAGTTGTATCTATCAAGCTTGATAGAATATTCAGGTTGACAGTATCACGACGAGTATGACCGTAAGTGCATCCAGCTAGGTTCAGCATCATCAGTCTAGCAACAGCCTTAGTATCAAATATCATTTCAGTAAACAACTCCATCTCTCTCAACCGAGCCTGAAGCCAAGTGCGACGCACTGATACGCGATCCCGAGGGGGATCCTGACCTATAAACTGGGCCATATTCTGTCACGACCCAACTTGGAAGCCGTAATGGTCCTAGGGTACGGGTGTTGCCTAAGCTACCAGTACAACGAAGAACCCAATAACTATATGAAATGGCAATCAATACGTGTTACTATATCAAATATAACTTAATAATTCTGTCGAAAATTCGATAGCATCTCCTCTATATAATGACTATGCCCAGCTGTAAAATATGCAATAAACACTTCTAATAAACTTTATCATCAATACTCATATCATTATCATCAAAGATCCTTCTGGATCTCCAATAATAACTCAATACGTATATATTTGTATATCATACTATATTCATCCATAGCATCATTATATATGCAAAACTATATAAATATAATCACATACATATACATGTCCCTATTTAATTTACAGTACCATGGAACCTCTATATTGTACAAATATTTACAAATTCTCTTTGGGACTCGAATATTTATATGTCACTAGTAGATCAATTCCAAGGCAAGGATAGAAGATGCCAATGGAATTCGAGCCTCACTGCAGTCCTATTAAACAATAACCACTAAGGGGGGTGAGTATAAAAATACTCGATGAAATCCATATGTATAAAAATGCAGTAGATGATCATAATATCATGGTTACCCATATATGGCCTGTAAAATCAATATAAGATAACAAGTAAATAATATAACAAGTATCCATATCAATATTTGTATAAGTATACATATCAATATTCATATAAGTATTCAGTGTACGAGTCAATGCACATATGATATAATAGGATTGGGTCTCATATAAAGTGTCATTGCACTATTTGTAATTTAATACTCCAGCACTTTCATAAAGTGCACAAACCACTTTATGTAAGGGGGATCAACCCTTAAGACTAGAGAATATAATGTCCCTCCCTAGCAAGAGTCCCATAAACACCAGTGTGCACACAGTCGATGGATTTACCCGCTACACCATCGAGGTAGCCCTATTATAATACCATATGGGTGCGTCTCCATATAACTATATAAATAGCATAAATGTAACTCATATAGCTGTAGAATAATCATACATATATCCATAATGAATATTAGAACAAATTTGGCTTAAGTAAAAAAAATGGCCGGCGGGGCCCATTTGCATTGCCGCAACTGACACTCGCCATTACGGGTCCGTTTTGGGATTTTTAAATAGTTTCTGGTTAACTGTGTTACCAAAGGATTTAGGTGGACCATGAGGTACCATTTTAAAGCTTGAGACAAAACTAGAAGATTGGGCCAAGTGGTGGCCCAATTGACTTTCTGGATTTCATTTTATAGTCAGATAAAGTTTAGGTCGTTTTGGTGGGCTTATTTACGGGTCAAAATACACTGTTTGTGTTTTTGGATATAAAACTATGTTTTATCAGTCCAAATGAAATATTATAGCATATATGATGCAAATCATTCATGATTATACATATAGACTCACCTTTAATGCAATTAAACCACTTTGTCCCCCAATATGCACTCAGAAGCCTTAGTCGGCCTGCCGCTCGACACTCCAAGCTAGAGTACTCGACGGTTCACCTATTTCCACATATAACACTCCGGTATGACTTATAAACATTAAAAAACACATTATACACATCAATAGATATAAAAGCATACTCACTATGCACTGTAAACCTCATATTGCACAATTCACACTTTTTCCATTCCTTTATGCATTAAACACATTCTATTACCATAATTAACTCACATTTCACATATTCATCACTATTATGCCATATTAATAACTCATATACACTTAGTTCATCATTTCATATCAAACATACATCAATATTCAAGTTTAGCTTCCAAGTACTTATATCAAATATCTTTTCCATATCTAAGCTTATACATTTCCATTATATACTCCATTAAACCATATTCAAACCTTACCTTCCAAATTACTTTAACCTAACACATTAAACTAACAAACTCAATATGGTTCCACCTAAATGGAAATCATTCCATTCATCCATTTTTCAACACCAATCAATCATACAACATTAATATACATCAATTACATAACATTCATCCATTTAAACCTATTAAACATCAAAGCACTAGATCATCATTCATCATCACCACATTCGGCCAAAATGAAACTCCATCCAAATGGATTTCTTTTCATCATTTAACCATTAATTCATTATATACACATCAAATACATATCATTCCATCATTTAAACCTATAAAACACCAAAGTACAAATCCATTATTCAAGCATACATGGTTTGACCAACTTGGTTCTCCATTCAAATGAATTTTTTTCCATCAAATGACCACTAATTCAATACATATGCATCAAATACAACTCATTTGAACAAAAACATCCATCAAAACAACACTTTGATTCATACCTTTTCCTATTTGGGTTTCCTTTCTAACTTTTTAATTTTCTTCCAACCTAAACACATTTTTGTCATCAATTAACATCAAAGAACATCTTAAGATCATAATTAAATCAAAAGAATTACAAAATCACTTACTTTTCCAATAGTTCTTCCAAAACTTCAAAGCTTTGATTTTCCACTTTTTCATGTTTTTCCTTTGAATCTAAGGCTATATATGTGTTTAGAATGATGGAATTAACAAGTTTCCATCAAGAAATGAAAGAAAACAACAAGGTTTAGTGAAGATCAATGGTGGCCAAAACTTGAATGGAGAAGAAAGAGAAAGTTGGTTGGTGATTTTGGCTAAAGATGATGAAGAGGTGTGAAAAATCAACTTAAATATCTATGGCATAATCCTATACTTTGAGTTTATGGTAAAAATTGTGAAACCTAGCTATCCAACCATTCAATTCTTCATCTTTTCATCCAATGGTTTGATTTAGATAAGCCTAAAATGATACCATAGGTTTGCATACACCATATAAGTTCATATTTCAAAGGAAAAGACTAAACTACCCCTAGTTTAAATTGAATCCTTATCCGAGCAGCTTTGCCCGAGATTATTTTCTACTGTGTTTAATTCTCCAACAATTATTCATTTGAACATAATATCATCATTTTCATGTCCTAATATTCTTTTCTACCTTCAAATATAGTGTTAATTTCCATAAAACTCGAAGGGGGTGTGAAATGACCATTTTGCCCTCAGTTCATCAAAAACTCAAATTTACGTGATTTCTTCCTAACAGCTTTTAAACCTCTTTTACTCTAACAATACCTCATAAAACATGCATACATGTCAATTTCATGTATAAGCATACAATATCACATAACAATCAATTTAAGAAATATTTCC
This sequence comes from Aleurites moluccanus, assembly GCA_948193065.1. Lineage (NCBI taxonomy): Eukaryota > Viridiplantae > Streptophyta > Magnoliopsida > Malpighiales > Euphorbiaceae > Aleurites > Aleurites moluccanus. The sequence goes on from CANXYC011290997.1 coordinate 10,389, forward strand.
CTTTGTTGCCTTTTTATGATTCAGGTTCTAGGTTATAGGTGAGGTATTACATTCTACCCCCCTACAAATAAATTCATCTCCGAATTTACTTTAAGGTTATAGGTAGAATAAAACCTAACTCAATGAAATAGATGGGGGTATTTGTGTCTCATCTCAGACTTACTTTCCTAAGTACATTCCTCTATACTTCTGCTACGCCACAATACTTTAACCATAGGAATGCTCTTATTTCAAAGCTGTCTGATATGATGATCCACAATCTGTACAGGTATTTCCTTAAAAGATAATGCCTCATCAATATCAATCTCCTGGGATTGAAGCACATGGGACAGATTTGGGACATATTTTCGTAACATAGAAATATGAAACACTGGATGTATATGTCCCATATTCGGTGGAAGTGCTAGTATGTAAGAAACATTACCAACCCGATCCAAGATCTCAAAGGGTCCAATGTACCTTGGTGACAACTTGCCTTGCTTTCCAAATCTCATCACTCCTTTCATAGGAGAGATCTTCAAAAATATATGGTCACCCACTGTAAACTGTACATCTTTTCTCTTTGGATCTGCATAGCTCTTCTACCTGCTGAAAGCAATCTTTATTCTCTCTTATATAATAGGGACTTTCTCCATTGTTTCTTTGATCAAATCTGGCCCCTCTAACTGCTTCTTACCCGGTTTCACCCAACATATCGGTGATCTGCATTTCTTACCATAGAGAGCCTCATATGGTACCATTCCAATGGTAGAATGGTAGCTATTGTTATAGGCAAACTCTATCAGTAGTAGAAAATGTTCCCAATTGCCTTTTAAATCCAGCACACACAATCTCAACATGTCTTCCAGTGTCTGAATAGTTTTCTCTGACTGTCCATCTGTCTGAGGATGGAATGCTGTGCTGAAATGCAATGTAGTACCCAATGCCTCTTGGAATTTCTGCCAAAATCTGGAGGTGAATTGAGTACCTCTATCAGATATGATCACTGATGGAACCCCATGCAACCATACAATTTTATCTATATAGATCTGGGCATACTGTGCAGCTGTGTAAGTTGTCTTTACTTCTAAGAAGTGAGCTGACTTAGTCAATCAGTCCACTATCACCCATACGGAATCAAACCCTTTCTGTGTTCATGGCAAACCACCAAAAAATCCATAGTTACTTAGTCCCATTTCTATTTTGGTAGCTGAATCTCTTGAAGTAAACCTGAAGGTTTCTGATGTTCAAATTTCACCTGCTGACAGGTTAAGCATTTAGAAACAAACTTTGCTACATCACCCTTCATGTTTGGCCACCAATAGAATTCCTTCAAGTCATGGTACATTTTTGTTACCCTGGATGGACTGTATAAGGAGAGTAGTGAATTTTCTTTATGATATGCTCTTTGTACCCTTTAACATTAGGAACACACAATTGACCCTTACATTTTAATACATCTCCCTCAACAAAAAAGTCAGAAGCTTTACCATTTTGAACCAAGTCTCTGATCTTGACACACTGTGGATCTTCATTCTGGGAGTTTTTTATCTCATCTATAAGTAATGATTTCACCTGGAACTGGGCTATCATTACTGTCTCCTATCCCTATGATTCCAAATCCAAAGTTAAACTATCAGCCATTAACTCCCGCAATTCTTGTACTAGTGGTCTTTCTGAAACAATCACATGGGATAAACTTCCCATTGATTTTCTACTAAGGGCATCTGTTACCATATTTGTTTTCCTAGGGTGGTACAGAATCTGGCAGTCACAGTCTTTTAACAATTCAACCCATCGCCTTTGCCTCAAGTTCAGTTCTTTTTGCTGCAGGATTTACTGTAAACTCTTATGATTAGTGTAAATCTCATATCTCACCCCATACAGATAATGTCTCCATATCTTTAAAGCAAAGATCACTGCTGCCATTTCTAAATCATGGGTGGGGTAATTCACCTCATGTTTCTTCAATTGGCGGGAAGCATAAGTAATCACTTTTCTGCCCTGCATCAAAACATAACCCAAGCCAATCCTCGAAGAATCACAGTATATAGCAAAACTGCCTGCCTTGGTAGGAAGAGTCAACACTGGTGCAGTGGTCAAACAAGTTTTAAGAGTCTGAAAACTCTTTTCACATTCATCACTCCACTGAAATTTCACTTATTTTCGGGTCAACTTGGTCATTGATGCAACAATTCTGGAAAAGTCTTTAACAAACCGACGATAATACCCTGCCATACCCAAGAAACTTCTGATCTCAGTAACAGTAGTAGGACGTGGCCAATTTGCAACTGCTTCTACTTTCTATGGATCCACCTTTATCCCATCTCTGCTAACAAAATGTCCCAGAAATATCACCTCTGTCAACCAGAACTCACATTTAGAAAATTTTGCATATATCTAATTATCCCGCAATAACTGCAATATGATTCTGAGATGTTCTTCATGTTCCTCTCTGCTCCTGAAATACACCAAAATGTCTTCAATGAAAACAATGATGAATTTATCCAGAAATGGTCTAAATACCCTATTCATCATATCCATCAATGCTGCTGGAGAATTTGTCAATCCGAACGGTAGCACTAAAAACTCATAGTGCCCATACCGAGTGCTGAAAGCAGTCTTTGCAATGTGTTCACCTTTGATCCGCAACTGATGGTACCCTGACCTCAAATCTATCTTGGAGAAGAAACATGCTCCTTGTAATTGATCAAACAAGTCATCAATTATGGGCAACGGATATTTATTCTTCACTGTTACCTTGTTCAATTGCCTATAATCAATAAACATTCTGAATGACCCGTCTTTCTTCTTTACAAACAAGACTGGTGCTCCCCAAGGTGAACTGCTAAGTCGAATAAAACTCATCACACAACTCTTGTAACTGCTTTTTCAACTCTTTTAGCTCTAGTGGTACCATCCGATAGGGTGGAATAGATATGGGATCAGTACCAGGATATACTTCAATTTTAAATTCAATCTCCCTCTCTGGTGGCAATCCTGGAAGATAATCTGGAAATACATCAGAAAATTCTTTTACCATAGGAATCTGCTTTAACTCTCTGGATACCCCTGTAAGATCAATTATTGATGCCAAGTAAGCAATACACCCCTTTTTCATCAGCCTCTCAGCCTGTACTGTAGATATTAACCATGATATGTGTCTGTTTGTCTCCCCCTGAAACATAAACTTTTCCTGTCCATCAGGTCAAAACTTTATTCTTTTCATGGCACAATCAATGGTAGCTTTATATTCAGTTAACCAATCCATACCCAGGATAACATCAAACTCCAATACAGGTAACTCAATTAATTCAGTAGGTAAGGATCTATCACAGATTCTCATATCACTAACATCATACTTGTACTCTACAATAACCTTATCTCCCATTGGTATGTCTATCTCTAAGGGCACAAGTAAAGGTTTTCTACCCAACCCCAATTTCACAGCAAAAACAGGTGACACAAAAGAATGGGTTGCACTTGAATTAAATAACATATAAGCCACTATGTCATGTATAAAAATCATACCTACTACAGTCTCATGTGATCTCTGGGCTTGCTGCTGGGTCACTGCAAAGACTCAGCCCTGACCTCTGCCAGCTGCTGATTGTTCCATAGTTGGACTCTGTCCTGCTGGTCTGCCTCTACCTGTACTCCCCCTATCCATCTGCACTAATGGCTGGGAAGATCCTGCCTTTGAAGACTGTGCAACTCTGAGCATAGGGCAATCTCTGTAAAAATGCCCAAACTGTCTACATCTATGACATGCCCCTGACATGATGCAACATGTCCCAGAATGTCTCTTCCTGCAATAAGCACATGTGGGCACTGATGATGTCATCTGGAATGGTCTAACAGGGTCTCTGAAATAGCTGGAAACAGGAGGCCTCATACTAATGCCTCTGCCCAAATACTGCCTCTGACTGGGAGGTGGCAATGATTGTACTGGCCTGAGAGGAGGTCTAACTACAAAAGACTGGGATGTCCCCTCCCTAAGTCTACGAAATTCTCCTCCTCTTCCTCTCTTTTTCTATTCCCTATCAGACCTTTCTTCCTTGTATTTTGAGTCCATCTGGGCTGCTTTATCAATAGCCTGACTTAGGGATGTAAACTCCATAGCCAGTAAAATATTATGCAGAGTTGCATGTAATCCTCTCCTGAATCTTCTAATCAGATCCTCTTCAGTAGGAGCAATCTTTCCGGCATACTTGCTCAACCTTCTGAACTCTCTAGCATATTCTAACACAGATAAGTTCCCCTGTCTCAGCTATTCAAATTTCACAATATTGCTCTCCCTTAAGCCCTCTGTAAGAAACTCATCCATCATTCTTTGTTTAAACTCTGCCCATGACATTGGATCATCACTGTGGATATTTTCATCAATGTGCTCCATAAACCAGGTAGCAACATCTACCTCGAGTAATAATCCCACTAGCTCTATAGTTCTAGCATCAGAACAAGGCAGTGTTCGCACCATTCTGTCAACCCTATCAATGAAATCACTAGGGTTTGTACCATATTCCCCTATGAAAGTAGGCAATCTCTCTCATAAATTCCCCAATTGTCACACCACCCTCTGGAATAACCCTGCGTGCTCTCACCCCCTGTAACACTGTTGGTTTCCTCTGGGGTACTGGTGGTATCACAGGCTATACCACTGGTTATACTGGAGGTGGAGGTGGTTGTTGTACCACTGCAGGCTGTGCTGCAAAATGAGTCCGGATAGTCTGTAAAATTTCCTGTCTCATCTCTTGCATCTCTTGCCTCCAGGGTTCATCATCCATCTGATAAGACTCAGTACATCTCCGTGACCGGGGTAGCTCAGAATGAGTCCTCCATACAATAGATGTATTAGAAGCAACCTCTGCTTCCTCACTAGATTCATGAAGTTCACCCTCACCAATAGGCCTAGCACGTCTATTTGCCCTCTCTGCCATCTTAACACACTATTACAAATAAAAAATAAAACAATACAGCACGTATAATAATGCTTATTATCAAAGGTACGCATAATTTTCAAACAATGTAGAAGACTGTCAATTTGACGATATATGAGAATCCTAGATTCCATGGTACTTCTATTGTTACTAATATGCAAACACTACAGGTTATATAAACCTTTAGCTCTGATACCACCTTTGTCATGACTCAACTTGGGAGTCGCGACGGTCCTAGGGTATGGGTATTGCCTAAGCTACTAGTACCACGAAGAACCCAATAACTATATGAAATGGCAATCAATACATGTTACTATATCAAATATAACTTAATAATTCTGTCGAAAATTCGACAGCATCTCCTCTATATAAGGACTATGCCCAGCTGTAAAACATGCAATAAATACTTCCAATAAACTTTATCATCAATACTCATATCTTTATCATCAATGATCCCTCTGGATCTCCAATAAGAACTCAATATGTATATATCTATATATCATACCATATTCATCCATAGCATCATTATATATGCAAAACCATATAAATACAATCATATACATATACATGTCCCTATTTAATTTACAGTACCATAGAACCTCTATACTATACAAATATTTACAAATTCTCTTTGGGACTCAAATATTTACATGTCACTAATAGATCAACTCCAAGGCGAGGATAGAAGATGCCCATGGAATTCGAGCCTCACTGCAGTCCTATAAAACAATAACCACTAAGGGGGTTGAGTATAAAAATATTCAGTGAAATCCATATGTATAAAAATGCAGTAGATGATCATAATACCATGGTTGCCCATATATGGCCTATAGAATCAATATAAGATAACAAGTAAAGAGTATAACAAGTGTCCATATCAATATTCATATAAGTATCCATATCAATATTCATATAAGTATCCATATCAATATTCATATAAGTATCCAGTGTACGAGTCAACGCACATATGATATAATAGGATTGGGTCTCATGTATAGTGTCATTGCACTATCTGTAATTTAATACTCCAGCACTATCATAAAGTTCACAAAGCACTTTATGTAAGGGGGATCAGCCCTTACGACTAGAGAATATAACGTCCCTCCCTAGCAAGGGTCCTATAAACACCAATGTGCACACAATCGATGGATATACCCGCTACACCATCGAGGTAGCCTTATTATAATACCATATGGGTATGTCTCCATATAACTATATAAATAGCATAAATGTAACTCATATAGCTGTAGAATAATCATATATATATCCATAATGAATATTAGAACAAATTTGGCTCAAGTCAAAAAATGGCCAGCGAGGCCTAGTTGTGCTGCCGCAACTGACACTCACCGTTACGGGTCCGTTTTGGGATTTTTGAGTAGTTTCTGGTTAACTATGTTACCAAAGGATTTAGGTGGACCATAAGGTACCGTTTTAAAGCTTGAGACAAAACTAGAAGATTGGGCCAAGTGGTGGCCCAATTGGCTTTCTGGATTTCATTTTATAGTCAGACAAAGTTTAGGTCATTTTAGGCCATTTCGGTGGGCTTATTTACGGGTCAAAATACACTGTTTGTGTTTTTGGATATCAAACTCTGTTTTATCAGTCCAAATAGAATATTATAGCATATATGATGCAAATCATGCATGATTATACATATAGACTCACTTTTAATGCAATTAAACCACTTTGTCCCCCAATATGCACTCAGAAGCCCTAGTCGGCCCGCTGCTCGACATTCCGAGCTGGAGTACTCGACGGTTTACCTATTTCCACATATAATACTCCGGTAAGACTTATAAACATTACAAAATAGATTATACACATCAATAGACATAAAGCATACTCACTATGCACTGTAAACCTCATATTGCACAATTTACACTTTTTCCATTTCTTTATGCATTAAACATATTCTATCACCATAATTAACTCACATTTCACATATTCATCACTATTATGCTATATTAATAACTCATATACACTTAGTTTATCATTTCATATCAAACATACATCAATATTCAAGTTTAGCTTCCAATTACTTATATCAAATATCTTTTCCATATCTAAGCTTATACATTTCCATTATATACTCCATTAAACCATATTCAAACCTTACCTTCTAAATTACTTTAACCTAACACATTAAACTAAAAAACTCAATATGGTTCCACCTAAATGGAAATCATTCCATTCATCCATTTTTCAACACCAATCAATCATACAACATTAATATACATCAATTACATAACATTCATCCATTTAAACCTATTAAACATCAAAGTACTAGACCATCATTCATCATCATCACATTCGGCCAAAATGAAACTCCATCCAAATGGATTTCTTTTCATCATTTAACCATTAAATCATTATATACATATCAAATACATATCATTCCATCATTTAAACCTATAAAACACCAAAGTACAAATCCATTATTCAAGCATAAATGGTTCAACCAACTTGGTTCTCCATTCAAATGAATTTGTTTCCATCAAATAACCACTAATTCAATACATATGCATCAAATACAACTCATTTGAACAAAAACATCTATCAAAACAACACTTTGATTCATACCTTTTCCTATTAGGGTTTCCTTTCCAACTTTTTAATTTTCTTCCAACCTAAACACATTTTTGTTACCAATTAACATCAAAGAACATCTTAAGATCATAATTAAATCAAAAGAATTACAAAATCACTTACGTTTCCAATAGTTCTTCAAAAACTTCAAAACTTTGATTTTCCACTTTGTCTTATTTTTCCTTTGAATCTAAGGCTATATATGTGTTTAGAATGATGGAATTAACAAGTTTTCATCAAGAAATGAAAGAAAACAACAAGGTTTGGTGAAGATCAATGGTGGCCGAAACTTGAATGGAGAAGAAAGTGAAAGTTGATTAGTGATTTTGGCTAAAGATGATGAAGAGGTGTGAAAAATCAACTTAAATATCTATGGCATAATCCTATACTTTGAGCTTATGGTAAAAATTGTGAAACCTAGCTATCCAACCATTCAATTCTTCATCTTTTCATCCAATGGTTTGATTTAGATAAGCCTAAAATGATACCATAGGTTTGCATACATCATATAAGTCCATATTTCAAAAGAAAAGACTAAACTACCCCTAGTTCAAATTGAATCCTTATCCGAGCAGCTTTGCTCGGGATTATTTTCTACGGGTTTAATTCTCCAACAATTATTCATTTAAACATAATATCATCATTTTCGTGTCCTAATATTCTTTTCTACCTTCAAATATAGTGTTAATTTCCATAAAACTTGAAGAGGGTGTGAAAAGACCATTTTGTCCCTAGTTCATCAAAAACTCAAATTTATCCAATTTCTTCCTAACAGCTTTTAAACCTCTTTTACTCTAACAATACCTCATAAAACATGCATACATGTCAATTTCATGCATAAGCATACAATATCACACAACAATCAATTCAAGAAAAATTTCCCTTTGTTGCCCCTTTATAGTTCAGGTTATAGGTTATAGGTGAGGTGTTACATATCCTTAAGAGTAAAGATAACCCTCCAGTCAGAGCAGAGATCCAAGTGACGGGTTCCAAAGTGTAAGCCAGTCAACATCGACAGATCCAACGGGATAACCGTTAGCTCCCCGCAAGGAAAATGAAAGGTATTGGTGGTGTCCCACCATCGCTCAGCCAGTGCCTTGATCAAGGCCACATTGCTCTCAGGATTGGTTTTGACCTTTAGGAAGGATACAAAACTAGTAGGCTTTAACAGGGGCTTTACTGGAGTTTCTTCAGATAAAGCATCGGCGAGATAGGCTAAATTTGACCTAGCCCCTCTATTCTTAAGTATGGTGTTCTAAAAAAAAATTTCAAAAAAAAAAAATAATAAATAAATAAAAATGATAAATAAATGATAAAGTACATATATCTCTATTCTGCCATCCCAAGAAATATGTTGTTCTAGTTCCTGTAGCAAGTTTTCCAGGTCAGGATTATCCCATGGGGCCTCATAGCTATGGTGTCCCCGATTGCTACTTCCAGAAGCTGAAGCCATCAAGAGAAAGAGGAGAGCTTTAGAGAGAAATGCTAGAGAGAGAGAGAGAGAAATGAGAAAATGAGAGTTAAGGGAATGGGAGAACCTCATCCCTATTTATAGATTTTGAGAATCTCAGAAATGACCATCATGTCCCCAACTTGGCCAAGAGCAAGGAAACTTGTATTTTTGGAGCAATTCAAGTTAGAATCACGTGCTGTCAATTTTGTTGAATCCATATGATTTTTCTCTATCCATAGAGCTATCATTTGTCCAAATCAGACATGGAAAGCTTATGTAATTCAGAAAATCATAGAAATAGAAAAATACCTGAAAAATGAAAAATCGTCCGAAGCTTGACATATTTCAATCATATACTTCCGGACCTTACAAGATGCAATCAGAATGCATTCCTTTGTTCCAAACAGACAGGAATTACCCAGTTCACTACATCATGTCTGTCATTCAAAATGGACAGTCGTGATGGAGGCAGCTGTGAATACTCATTTTTTACACCCCTCGGACTCGTGCCAACCCGAACGACACTCACCGGAACCAAACCCACGCTCGGACAGATTCAGAACGGCCTTATAATGAAGTCAGGGCACAAATGCCGCCCTCCAGGCATGGCATTGCCGCCAGAGGTGCCGCCACCCCCTCTGGGTGGCAACTGCTATGCCCAAGGGCGACAGCATGGCTCTTTGCCACTACTGCCGCCCTCCTTCAGACCTTGTGCCGCCAAGGCCCCCTGGAGGTGCCTCCTCCCCCTTCTGGTGGCAACAGTTCCTCTTGCCGGTGGCAGCTCCATTCTGAACTCGTTTTCTTCCGAATCCCACATTGGAAAATGATGGGATTCAACCCCCCCAAGCTCCTATTATAAATAGCAAGCCTCCTCCCACCTTCCAAAAGACACAAGAAGACACAAGAATAACAAAAAATAAGAAGAAGAAGACAAGAAATCATTTAGCTTAAATTTTCACTATTTGATTTCGTCTTTTTCCCCTCCAAGTCATATTTTCTTCTTTCTTTAGCTCTCTTTGAGTTTAAAGAGTTGCTATTAAGGGCGTATTGAGCCTCAAAGTTATTTTTTCTAAGCGAGGTCCCTCTTTCGGCTTGTTTTCTTAAGAGCTAAGAAGCCATTTCGACCTATTTCCTCGGGCTTCATCTGATCCAAAATGAAACTCCGGTCCGGAAGAGCACTCCGTCCTCCAACATCCCTAAAAGCTAGGGCCAAAGTATCGTCTCCTAACTCATCTTCTTTACTTTGGTAGAGCATCAAAATAAAGAATCAAAACATGATAAATTGGGTATAAAATCAACCCTCCTTCGCTAAAAGGAAGAACTGCGTGATTTTTGATTCCTATTCGATGGGATACGTAGGCAAGTTGTATAAAAGCTTCAAATCTAAAAAAGACAAAAACCATCTCTTTTGCTTTGATTATTTGCTTTTCTTTATTTGTTGAATGTATTCTTTAGGGAATGTGTGATTAACCTAGAACACATAAGGACTAGAGTTGATATCCCCTATTTTGGGATTTTGAGGTGTAATAATTTACTTTTATCGCTTTCTTTTAACTGTTTTACTTGATTGATTACATTTCAATTGTTCATTCATTTATTTACTTGCTCAACCGAAAGTGCACTTTTTTTCTTTGGGATAAAATTGGAGTCAAAATGGGTTTTTACCTTAAATTTTTTCAATAAAAATAACTTAAGGTGGCGACTTCAAAATTAAAATCATTTTTAAATAAAAGGCACTAAGGTCATCTCCTCCGTGAGAAATTGTCCCAAATGAGCATTCCGATCCTATTTAAAGCGGACCCGGACGCGGTGCTCGGGCAAGGCCTCACAGTGTCTTACACACCATATTTTTTCAGCTGCTGGGTAAAGCTCATCCAATGCAGGCAGTAATCTCTCTAAAAATATATATATATAATTAATGGATCAATATAATAATAAACATATAATAAAACAAAGTAACATTGTATCAGAATTTGTTGATTTAAAATTTATTTTACCTTTTGTCTATTACTCATGAAAGTCAAATTCCAAGGGTCTTACTGAATATTGAAATCCTTTCCTAGCATAGAAAGGAACCAAAACCAGTACATCTTGTTCTCTCTCCTTACTATTACCCATGCTAGAGGGTATATGTAGTCATTAGCATCAATAGAGACTGCATAAAAGAGTTTACCCCCATACATCCCCTTCAAAAAACAACTATCAACTCCAATCAATCTCCTACAACTTGCATTAAAACCAGCTTTCAAAGGCCTCAGGCATCTATACATGCCTCAAAAAACTGTTGGATCATCCTCATCTCGTATAAAGGAAACAATACTACCAAGGTTGGCTCTCATAATCTCTAATCTATATTTTTGCAAGTTAGCAAACTGCTCCTTCTCATCACCATTAACTATAGTGAGTGCTAATCTCCTAGTCCTCCAAGCCCTAATCATGTTCACATGGATATGGTAGTCCTCTTGAATAATTTTTATGAAGTGAGTTAATTTCCTACTAGGGTCAAGTCTAAATCTTTCAATGTATGTTTCTTCCAACAATTTTGCATTCACTTGATATATGTTATGATCATTACTACATGTATGTTCAAAGATTCCAGATTTTATTTGCATGGTATGTGGCTCTCTCACCATAGCATTACAGAAAATATAATGACACCCCTTAGAACACACAGCCTTGCATCTTTGTTTGTCATTAGGATTAAACTTAATTCTCTACCTATTTAATCTAGCCATTTGCCTACATGATTCTTTAAACTCATCCAAATATTTGAATTTCATCTCTGTCTCTAATCTTGGATTAGCCTTATCTCTATCAACCCTAAACTCAGGGTATCTAACTCTAGGCTTGACTACCTCACCTTCACTATTTGTTTCTGATTCAGTCTGGAGCTCATCAGAAGGAGCAATATCAGAATCACTACATTCAACCTTGATGTTGCCTACAATGGGATCTACTTAAACTAAATTTTTTATGTTTTCTTTCTTATGTCTATCTCAACATCCTTGTTTACATTTTCTTCAAATAATTCATCATCCTCATCATCCATTTCATAATCATTGTCTATAAACTTAGTAGAAAGATCCATATAGTCTAAATCACTATCATATGAACTACCCTCACTGTCACCTTCATTATCACTACCCTCACTGACAATACCCTTGCCCTTATCTACTTTCATCTTTAAGTGTTTCACAAAAACATTAATTATTTTCACAGAGTCTAGGTGCTACCCTATTTCTAATATATCACTATCACACCCTAAATTACACATACCCTTACTAAAATTACTATTAGGTCTATGCCAGTAATAAAACACATTACCATTTACACCACACTTCCTACCCATTGCACTTATTTCTAACATGGATAACTTATCCACATTACACTAATCAAAATATGAAACTACACCATTGTGATATTCTTCTATCCCAAATTCTCCACTATGATGCAAATGTATACTAAAATACTTATAGTGGCTACAAACATTATACAAATTAATATTCATAATACATAAAACAACAATGTGAAATATAATAAATACACAATAAAAAAAATACCCTAATATGGCATACAATCTTAAACCCTAAATAACATATAGTTTGACTATATCACTCTTAATAACACTATGAAAATCATAAAATTTTAATTAAACTATTAATATACAATTATATATACATCATACAAGAAGCAATTTTTATATTTTATTAGAAATCCCCAAATTTTAAAACCTTATTTTGCACAGTATGTCAGAAAATTAATTCCAGGTCCCCATAACTGAAACTAATTTACTTTATGATTCAATAACCAATAACCACAAAGCGACATGTATAGTTACTTCATTATAATATATAAAATACCCTTTTCAACATCTCATTCAAACCCACACTATGTAGCTTTTAAAAAAGCCAAAAAGCACATTTACAGTAATTGGGTGCTTGATCTTTTTCCTCTCTGCGTCGCCAATTCATTTATCTTGAAAGGCGATAGCTTTTTATTTTTTTTGCTTTCACATGATTCTCAGACGAATAATCCAAAATCCTAATACAAGAATAATCAGTCACCAAAATGAAAATAATCCTAATACACAAATTAATAACCTGTAAGTGGAAGAACGAAAGAGAATAACAAAATACCTTAATAAGATTATCAGTTATTCACAGATAATCGAGTTTGATTATGGAAAAAAGAAGAATGAAGAACAAAAAGAGAGAGAAAAATTTGAGAAAATGATGAAAATTTCGATTTAATTTCTTATGCTTCTCCAGCATGTTTTCGTTCACATCAGTCTCTTTCTCTTCATATGTGTCAATCATGCGTGGAGAAAGAGTATGGTTTTTTACAGAGTTGGACCCCACAATGCAAAAATAAATGCTAGCTTACATGACATGATGACTCAGTTTCGGGTGTGATGTGGATCCAACGTGGCACATACGTGGCATGGTCACCTGATTAAGTTGTTGATGTGGCATGCCACGTAGAATTTTTGGTCTTAGAAAAATAAAAATGACTAAAATTTAGTGATTTTGCGTTTTACCCGCCCTTAGACTGAACCTTTTTTCTAACGCCTAATTAGATATTTCCCCAAAATTACCTTTCTACGATGGTGCTGGGTCATGCCAAGCATGACAATAATCAATGCACAAACTAATGACCATATATATATTTTTAAAGGTGTCATTAGTTTGGTTTGATCAGTCTGAAGGGTTATTATCAAAATAAATCAATATTTTCGGTTTGAAAAATTTTCAAATAAAATCAAATTATTATTATAGTCAAATCGTCTATTTCGATTCGATTTGATTCAATTTGAATACCTTTAGTTTATCGGTTTTAATCTAATTTTTTATATATAAATCATTATTATTTTATTATAAATTTAGGAAAAAACACCGATAAAGTATCAGTAATAAAAAAATTCAAAAATAATTTCATATTGTACAAGTCAAAACTTATCTATTATATTAATTAACATATCAAAACTTGTATTTTTTCTTAAAAATTGACTCTTTTTTATTTATCTTTAATTAATTTCTATGGATAGTTATTTTTTAAAATTTTAAATTAATATTAAATAAAAAAAATTACGGTTGCATATAAAATAAAATCAAATATATTTAATTATAATAATAGTAAAAAATTATATATATGTATATATAATTTCGATTTGAAACAAAAAAAAATACTCAAATTATAAATTAAACTAAACTTTCGATTTATTTTATTTTTCAAACCAAATAAATTATGAAATTATCGAATTTTAATTTAATTTAATCAATTTAATTCGATTTGATTGATTTAATTGATTTGACTTTCACTCTTATATGGTGTCGATACTTATGTTGCTGATCCTCTTACCAGCTTCAATTGCCTCTTCCACACCCTTCTTTGTTAAGAGCACAACAACACAACTTATGATCAGGTTATTTTTTTGTTTCATAAAGATAATGAGATCGTACAAATAAGAAATAGGGTTAAAAATTAAATTAAATAAGAGCATATGTGATTCGAAGGTTAAAAAAACAGTTATAAAAATTTTTATATTTTTCAATAAAAAAATATGCATACTTTATAAAGGGAAATATTAGAAAACTACTAAAAATAGTTTTCTTCTATTAATAATAAACTTGAAAATTTAAGAAAACTATTTTCTAGTATTTTATTTAGAAAACAATTCTAACCAAATACTAATTTTTATTTTTTATTTTCTTGAAATTATTTTCTAAAAAATAAGACTTATTTTTCATAATTAAATAAGACTTAACTTTCTCAAGTTAGATTTTTCATATTATATGATAAATAAATAATTTTTCATATATGAATTTTTTTTATTTTTGACGTGAGTGATTTACTATTAATTAGATTAAAAAAATAAATTTAATAAAAAGAGCAGCAATTAATCTATAATGCTATTTTATTGCTAAAAATAATTGAGTCTAGTAATTTATATTTTTCTGCAAAAAATAAAATTTATTAAATATTTATAACCAATTTCAATTCACAAGTAGATAATTTAAAAATAAATTTTAATAAATAAAAAAAGTAAATAAATCATCAATCAATAATGAAATTAGAACTTACCCCCACTTGGTTGGAATAATTATATATTTCAATTTCTCGTGATGAAAAGGGGAAAAGTCCTTTTATAATTAACTATATTTGTTTATTTATTTATTTATTTTTTTGGATAAAGTAAATATTTATCTAAACCCTTTTAAAATAATATCATTTTATATTCTTGGAGAATTAAATGCAAGGCAACAGACTCCACACAAAGTCTTTGATCTTATCTTATTTGGAACATTCAACCCCACACACCACTTTCCGCAAAGGGTCACGAGCAGATCCAATAGAAGATGGCACACCAAAATTAGTTAAAGCCTGAGACGCAACATGATACCCACTCTTAACAGAATAAATATCATTCACTGTTTATTTTCAAAACATGGAATCTACCTCTCTTTTTTTGGACTTGAAGAAATACTTGGAATAACAATGATAAGCTCTAGCTCGAACTACAAAACAACAAAAAAAATAAAAGAAGTCAAATTTTTTACTTGATAAAAATCTTTCGACACTTAAATTAATAATACAAGTGAGAAAACTCTTAAAAATCTTCATGATTTTCTAAATTTATGGTATTGAAAAAGAATGAATATATTAAACAGAAATTCATGTTTTTGTTTCATTTATATTTTACTTCTATTTCTTTGTTATGTCCGGCTAATTGTGTCATGATGGTTTCTTATAAAGATTTTTTTCTTAAGGGTAGCTCTTTTCACAAGCTTGTGGTTGATAGAGAAATGACTGACTTGAAATAACTAATCAAATGGCTGACGTGATGGTTTAAGCCGCATGTCAATTTACATGATGAGTTCCAGTATACCTCTTTTATCATTTGAGAATCTTTTTGGTGCATCATTTCCTTTGATCAAGAGAGGGACAATGAGAGTTGCTTATATTCTTGGGTAAGCACTCATGATGGCAAGTTTGAAGGAAGAGTGGCTGAGTCCTCCATATCTACACTCTTTGCCTTATTTTAAGCTAACGAGATGCTTGCGAAGTGGAGTTTGGAGAAGATCCTAGACTCCCATTCACTAAGCTTTGGGCTTTTCTGTTCATCGGCACAATTATGCTAGGTGGAGTTGACCCTTATCAGGTAACAGCCTCAAAAGACAAAAGCATGTCTTGGACTAACTCTTTATCCCATTCCATCGAATTTGTATTAATTAACTCCATAATGATTACATCCAAAGACACAATCTTATTTGGATTTTCCCTAAACAACCAAGCATCATCATAAATGAAAATGAATGTATCAGTCTCAACCCTTCAACGAAGACTAGATTTTAGAACCTAGCGAGAAGCTAAAATACTTCGCCATATATAAGATGATTTATACTCATATGTGCTTGCATAAGCTTACAATTCGGAAAATATTTGGCTTTAAAAAAAGGAAAAGTTCAAATATATCCCTTATGTTTATCCTAAAGACTACATGGCCCTTTTTCTTTTTTGAATATATGAAATGACCTGATGTTTTTTTTAAAGGCACAAAAATAACACTAACTTTACAAAAATAACTCATCTCACCCCTCCATCTATTAACTCTTTTTTCCTCTCTCTCTTGCAATACCATGATAGTGTTTGAATGTATAAAAATAATCCTGATATTATAAAAATAGCTCATGTCACACCTCTCTCTGTTAACTCTCTCTCTCTCTCTTTTCTCTCTCTCTAGAGACTAGTTATTTTTGTAACGTCATGATCATTTTTATGCCTTCAAAAAAGTCAATGTTATTTTTGCACCTTAGAAAAGGAAAAATGATGGTTTTTTCTTTATAGTTAATATGAGGGCCGTATTTAAATCTTTTCCCTTTAAAAATTCTAGCGCATAAAGACAATGGTGAAGAGGGAAATTACCATCCTTATTTAGCTAAATAAACTAAATTAAATACTCAAATGCTAAAATATATGAGCTCTTAGAAGCACACAATTTTTGTCAGCTCGTCCAAGAAATATTGAAAATTTGGGAGAGAAGATCACTTACAATCACAACAAAACAAATAAAGAAAACAGAGATACAATGAAGGTTAAAAAAACCTAGTACTTCATTACAAACAATTAGATATTTAGCAGAAAAAAAAAAAAAGAGATTTTTTTCTTTTTCTTCTTCATTTTCAGAACATTGCATCAATTTCTTCTCTCTTTCTTTCACTATCTTCCTCACAAGTTACAGCAGCTGCAGTCCCTCTTTTATAGGAAGAGAATGGCTATTCTTGCCGCTGACTAATTTCCCTAACACTAGACAGACTTCCTACAAATCTTGACACAAAAAACGAGAGCCATTGCTTTAGTAATTTGCTTTGATTTTAACTAAAAATATCAGCAACTCAAATACTCCTCTGTACTGAGATATTTGCTGAAATTGGAGGGTTTTAAATTAACTCTAATTTCCTCCTTAAAATAAACTCTTCTCCATAAAAGTTTTTTAAATTTCACAAAACATTTTCAACTCTTTTCAACACAACAACGCAAAAATAGCAAGATTCAATTACAATAACAAAAACAAAATTTTTCTATATAGTTTTTTGGATAAATATAAAAAATTATCTTATGATTTAAGTTATTTACACTTTAAGGACTATTGAAATTTTTTTATAAAAGAAATTTGAATTTTGCACCCTTAACATTTTAAAATATACAGCTGCAACGGCTTTAATTTCTAATAACGTGGCACTTATGAGTCCACTTACATATTTTTTAATATAATAAAATGACATGTGTATTTTATGTGGATAAATAAAAATCTATGTGGAAATTAATTTTAAAATTGAAAAAATAAAACTGGCCTTTTATTATTTACTTTTCTTCTTCTTCCAGATTTAAGAAAAAGTAGTAATAATTAAATTACAAGTTAAACAAATTAAAAATCTGATAATTAAATTAGAAGTTAAATAAATTAAAAATCCAGTTCAACTACACAACTCAAGAACAAATATACATATACTCTAATACAAAGGTATGGGTCATTCCTTCAACTCCACAAATCTCTTCCTGTATGTGTCAATGGCCGATTCCATCGCCGTCAATCCATCGTCGTCAAGCTGAAAAGGGAATGACTTCGAAAAGGGCAAGCCAAGTGAGAACTCAAGTCAAGATGGTCCTTTCGATTCCGACACTTTTGAATGGGTATCGACCTTTATTGTTGCTGGATTCTCGTAGTCATAGTAAAAGAATGAATGGGGGTTGTTAGGGATGTCCACAACGAGAATGGTATTGAAAGAAGTCTCTGAATGTGACCTTCCTCATTACGGAATCGACTCCCATTGCTATTGATTCTTGATTCTCTTTGTCAATGGATGGACTTGCCACCTTTCGAATTCCATTTGCGTCTTTACTGATTATTATTTCTGGGTTTTTGTTTTGATTATGTATTTTTGTGAATCAGATGTGCCATATTATTTTTGGGTTCTTGGCATCTTGGTATTTTTCATGTTCTTAAGGAATCAAAATCCACTCGATTCAAAAAAAATTCCGTTGAGAAATTGAGGTGTAAAGGCAAACAAACCATGGAATTTGCTCATAGGTGCCGAGCAATTGGATTTTGATTTTGATTTTAAGTCTGGCAGTTTGGGATGTGGGAAAATCCGAATTTAATTTTTATTTTGTTTTTCTTTTATTATTTTGTAATTTAATTTTAATAAAAACTTAAACTTTAATTAATTTTAAAATTATAAAAATTTAATATTTTATTATTAAAAAAATAAATGTAACCTATGTATGGAAAGTCAATTTTTTTTTTTTTTTGAGATATATAAGTGCCATATCAACATCACATCATTAAAAATTACCGTTATTACTTATTTGATTGTAAAACTTAAAATGTTAACGGTACAAAGTTGAGATCCCTTTTATCAAAAAATTTCCAGACCTTGAGTAAAAATAACTCAAACTACAATATATTTTTTACAGGGATAATTACTTTAAAATTTTTGTATTTTATTATATTATATTAAAAAGTTTTTATATTTTCAAAATTATACTATAAAGTCATTATATTTTAGTTTTGTTAAAATATGAGGTCTTTTTGTCAAATTCACCCTATTTTGCTGTTTATAAATTGTGAAAATACATCACTACCCTTACTTATATACAAAACCTGAAGAGTGGAAAATCATTTGAAAGAACTATCCCCTTGTCTTCTTCCCTCTCAATTGCTTCCAGTTTTTTCAATACCAAATTAAAACTTCTCAAATTTAAATTCTTCAAGAACAAAAATTTCTCTGATAAAAATTATAAAAGGAACCACCATTTTCGAAAAAGACGAGAAGTTACACATTACTTTACGTCTACCCATTTTGTAATTTCGAAGAAAGCACTAGATAGAAAGAGCAAATAAGATATGTGCTTACTAATGTATTGGTGATTCAATCCATTTGTTTATTGTGTTTTGAATGTTAAAGAACGAGTTGATAATTTGGGTTTTGAAGTGTTATCGAATAGTGGGTGGGTTTACATAGGATTGCAGAAAAGGAGTAAATTTTTTTTTTCTTAGTTGTAGAATTTACGAGCTATATCTATGTTTTGGCTTTATCTTAGTTGTGGAGTTTGAGGGTTAGGGATTTGGTAGATTTTGGGGTTAGGGTTTGGGTATAAAGGCTTAAATTTACTAGGTATAAAATAATGAATATTAGATGTTGAAAATTGTAAAATAATATTTCAGGATTGTTTTTGAAAATGCATGTCTATCATTGACTGCATTTGTTTATTATTTTTTGTTTGTTTATTGTTTAGGAGTATGACAGTGTGAAAATTTGCAAATTTCTCTGTCATTGCTCATATTTATTTCATTTGTTCTTGATTTTTAGATGACATATGCAAAATTATACATTTTGCATCTTCACTTTGAAGATTATGAAGCATACATTGACAATGTAGAGCTAAATACATATTCCAGAGTAAAACTAGTTAGAGATTGCTACAAGGCTTTTCAGACATTAAAAGATAGAGATATTGAGATAAGTAGTGGAAATGGAAAGATATTGAGGACTGATGCGGATGTGGATGATATGTTTGGACAATACAAAGAAAATCCTGAAGTCCCTATATATGTAAATGAGATAGTGGAACCTATTGATGTTGCTAGACCTGAAGTTGAATTTCATGCAAATGTGGAATCTAAAATAGTTGTATTAGATTTCGATGAAGATAAACCAGTTACAGAAGAACCACTTACAGAATAACATTATCTAGTTCTTGAAATTGATTATCATCCTTAACTTACCCCTCCCACCATACTTGTAATTGAACCAGAGGAGTATGTACAACCTAAACCTGAAGCAACCCCACATTATGAACTTGACCATACCCTAGAAACTCAAGCTGAACCTACCCCACAAAATCAACCTGAACCTACTCCACAAATTAATCCTCTAACTAAACCTACCTCACAAACTCACCCACAAACTGAACCTATCCCACAAAGTTACCCTCAAAATGAACCTACCCCAGAAACTGACCTTCAAAACGAACCTACCCCACAAACTGACCCTCAAACTGAACCTACCCCATAAAGTTACCCTCAAAATGAACCATTCTCGGAAACTGATCTTCAAAATGAACCTACCCCATAAACTGAACCAACCCCTCAAACTGAACATACCCCACAAACTAACCCTTAAACTGAACATACCCCATATACTCAACCTCAACCTATCCTAGATACTCAACCTCAACCTGCCCCACAGATGGAACCTGAACATATGGAAACTGAACATATGGAACCTGAACATGTTATGAGGGGTAGAGGCAGGGGTAGAGGACGGGGCAGTGGTAGGGGCAGAGGAAGAGGAAGTGGTAGGGGCAGTGGTAGGGTGAGTGGCAGGGGAATTGGTAGGGGCAGTGGTAGACAAAAAATGAGTAGGGCAAGAGCAATTAATGATGTGGAAAGTGGAGAAAGTGATAATGAATATACTTTTTTCTAACAGTGATGATAAGGATTGGCTAGAAGAAGGGGTGGAGTTAGTAGTGATAGCCAAAGTAGTGATAATGATGGGATGAGTGACGTTATTGATGAAGGAGTTTAGGATGATCCTTATGATATATTGAACGAAGAGGATGGATTGAGTGATGCAGGTTCTGATAGTGAAATGATGCAATACTTAATTCTGAAGAAGAAGATGTTGATACTAGTAATAGGAAGAGAAAAAGGGGGAGCAAAAAAATACAAGGATCAATATGCCAATGAGTAGCAGTGGGATGAACAATATGAAATTGTATTTGAAGTAGGATAAGTATTTGGGGATGTTACTATATTTAGGAAGGCTCTTTCTAATTATGCAATTAAAGATGGATATACCTTATAGAGGTTAAAAAATGATGGGGAGAGGGTGACTGCTAAATGCACAGGTGAAAATTGTAATTGGAGAATTCATGCATCAAAATTGGATGACAATCATACATTCATAATTAATACTTTGATGAATGAACATACTTGTATGGCACCAACTTCAACAAGGAATCCAGATTCAACAACCAGATGGGTCTCAAACAAACTCATGAAAATGCTTATTGTTGACTCAAACATGAGCTATGAATTAATGAATCAACAATTAAGCAGTAAATGGGGGATTAATTTACCAATGTGGCAATTGTATAGGGCAAGGGCTCAAGCTAGGATGCAATATGAGGGTACACATCAGAATAGTTATAGAAAGCTTAGAAAGTATATGGAGTTTGTATTACAAGTTAATCATGGTAGTGTAGTCAAGTTTGAACCTGTTGAAAAATAAATTTCTGATGACCCTACAAAGTTCAAGAGAATATTTGTTTGTTATAAGGTTTCAATTGATGGGTTTAAAGATGGTTGTAGACTATTTATAGGCATAGATGACTGCCATTTGGAGGGGCCTTTTGGTGGGGTGCTATTGAGTGCAGTTACTCTGGATGGTAATAGAGGTGTTCTGCTTTTGGCAATTGCTATAATTGAGTCTAAGTGCAGAGACACATAGATGTTCTTTTTAGACCTACTGAAGGATTGCATTGGCAATTATGAAAGAGGCCTAACTTTCATGACGGATAGGCAAAAGGTAAAATTTCAATCTGAATTTTCTTCTTTTTTTGCTTTATATACAATGTTGTTTATTTGTTTTTCTCAATTTTTTTTATTGGCTTTTCTATTTTGCTGTTTGGATGGCTGAGAGACAAAATTTTTTAAGATGTTTTTGGATCTCGATATTTTGTTTTACTTTGATGTTTAGTGTGTAATTGAAGTTGTTGATGTACTTTTCACAAATGCCACACATAGATATTGTGATAGGCATATTTTCAACAACATGCAGAAAAAGTTTAAAGGTTTAAACTTAAGAAAAGTGTTTGGAAGGGCTGCTAGAGCCACCAATGATCCTGCTTTTTAGGCAGAGATGAAAGAACTTAGAAAAATAAATCAAGAAATACATTTTAAATGGCTTATGAAAATCCCAAGAAAGCACTGGTGCAGATATGCTTATGATTCTGTTAGCAAAAGTGAGCATCAAATAAACAATATGACAGAATCATTTAATAGTTGGATAAACAAGATAAGGGGATTGCCTATTATTAACCTACTTGAATCCTTTAGGCA